>VNJQ01003317.1:0-12914 GCA_008042515.1 Drosophila truncata | reverse complement strand
TCGATTTGCCGCTCAGCATCGACCAGAGCCGTAGCGCAAAGCCGTTCGATCGTGGATGTCGCGGGAAGAACGATGCGGGTGCGTCGGCACTCGGCCACGAAGCGACGGGCAATGTCCTCGTTCGACACCGCCAGTTCGGCTTCCCGGAACAGCCAGTCCTTCAGCTCGCGTGCTCCACGTCCGGAGAAGGTGCGGAACCCATAGAGCGCCCGCAACTCGGCAAGATGCTCGTGCCGCGTCTCTTCGCGGGTGGCATAGTCGACGAGATCATCGGCGTTGAGGCCGAGTTGCGCTCCGATGAACTCGACCACCTCGACCGGTATCAGTTCACCCGGAGCCAGCACCCGGCCAGGATAGCGCAGGACGCACAGTTGCAAGGCGAAGCCAAACCTGTTGTGAGCACGCCGGCGTTGCCTGATGTGGCCGAAATCTTCATCGCTCAGAGTATAATGCTTCAGCAAATCCGCCTGCGAGGTCGGCATGCGCAACAGCGCGTTCTTCTGCCGATCGGTTAGAGTGACGCGACGCGGCATCTGTGTTCCTTTTTCAAAATCAGACAATGTTCAAGATGCTTTGTTTATGAAGCTGGTTGAGATACATTTCCAGCCAACAAAACATTCGCGGCCGGCGCGCCGCCTCAAACCAACGTTTAAGAAACATGCTGATCGGATATGCCCGCGTCTCCAAAGCCGATGGTTCCCAATCCCTCGACCTCCAGCACGACGCCCTGCGTGCCGCCGGGGTCCAACAGGACAACATCTATGAGGATCTTGCTTCCGGCAGCCGCGATGATCGGCCCGGCTTAGCTGCGTGCCTCAAATCCTTGCGCGACGGCGATGTGCTGGTGGTCTGGAAACTCGATCGCCTCGGGCGCTCGCTCGCCCACCTGGTCAACACCGTGAAGGATCTGTCAGACCGCAAGATCGGCCTGCGTGTGCTGACCGGAAAAAGCACTCAGATCGATACCACGACCGCATCCGGCCGCATGGTGTTCGGTATCTTTGCCACTCTGGCCGAATTCGAGCGGGATCTGATCCGCGAGCGCACCATGGCTGGCCTTGCCGCAGCCAGAGCGCGCGGACGAAAGGGAGGGCGAAAATTCGCCCTGACCAAAGCACAGGTGCGTCTCGCCCAGGCCGCCATGGCGCAGCGCGACACGTCTGTTTCCGATCTGTGCAAGGAACTCGGGATCGAGCGCGTCACTCTATACAGATATGTCGGACCGAAGGGCGAGCTCAGGGATTATGGGAAGCGCGTTCTCGGCTTAGCGTAGGATTTCGCCCCCTCCCGCAAACGACCCCACATAGGCCCCGTGCCGATCCATGCTCCCCGTCGCCAGCACATGCGCCCGATCCACCGTCACACCCTGCGATTTATGGATGGTGGCCGCATAGCCATGATCCAGCGCGTCATACTCCGCCACCGACACGGACACGACCCGGCCAGTCCCGGCACTACCCGGCCCGTCGAGTTGCACTAACATTGCGAGATCCCCAGCCTCAGCCGACCCCACGATGCTCCGCACCGTGCCCAGTGTACCGTTCTTCACCCCCAGCTCCCGGTCATTGCGCAGGAAGTAGATACGCTCCCCGTCCGCGAACACCCGCTCGCCCTGGGCGGTCGGCACCAGCACGTCGTCACCCAGCACACCCGCGTCCCTGCGGATCTCGCGCGCCGCTTCGTTCAGCGCCCGCACATCGACACGCCGATGCGCCAGCATGATCTGGCTTTCTTTTGGCGCAGCCTGACGGGCTTCCTCCCACCCGGCCACGACCCCGGCCCGCGCCTCTTCCAGCGTGTCATGCCCGCGCACCAGGCCAGCCGCCTCATAGCGTCCCAGCGCTTGCTCTGTCCGCCCCGTCGCAAGCTCCTTCGTAGCCGCCTGCTGCCAGCCTTCACGCTGCCGGCGTACGGTGGTGATTTCCACCGACCCGACCCGCTCGGCCACCGCCCGGAACGCACCACCCGCCTCAATCGCCTGCAACTGCTCGGGATCACCCACCAGCACCACCTTGGCTCCGGCTTCGCGGGCGACAGACAGAACCCGCTCCATCTGCCGTGACCCCACCATGCCGGCCTCGTCCACCACCAGCACGTCCCCGCGCTCCAGCAGGTCGAACCCACGCTCCCACGCCCGCTCCAGGGACGCCAGCGTCCGGCTCTCAATCCCGGACCCCGCTTCCAGCCCTTCCGCCGCGATCCCCGACAGCGCCGCCCCGCGCACCCGGTACCCGGCCTCTTCCCATGCCGCACGGGCCGCACCCAGCATGGTGCTCTTCCCCGTCCCGGCATACCCGACCACCACGGACAGGTCGCGGGACTTCGTGACCTCGCCCACCGCCAGCGCCTGCTCCTCGCCAAGACCGGAATGCTGCATCGCTGCCCGACGCACCGCCAGCGGCACCGCATGCCCCTGGGACAGCCCCATCGCGAGCGACGCTTCTTCCAGACGCTGCTCGACCCCGATCATCGTGCGCGTGGAGAACCGCTCCCGCCCGTGCCCGTCTTTCCCGAGCGCGACCAGCTCCGGACATGCCTCCACCCGAACCATGACGGCCGTAAACTGTTCAGCATCCACCGTCTGCCGGTCCACGAACCGCGCCAGATCCTGCCGGGTAAACGTGCTCTGCTGCCGGGTCAGCGCCTCCAGCGCCACATGCGGCTCGGCCAGCAACCTTTCCCCATTGCGTCGCGCGATCTCCAGATGATCAGCGACCCGTTCCGCATCCTCGCCCCGCTCTTCCCGGCGCATCCCGGCCGGACCAATCTTGTTCTGCGGCTCAAGGTCGATCCCCTGTGCCGCGAACGACCGATGATCGATCCGCACATCAAGGTCCAGTTCGGCCAGCCGTTCATTGGCAAGTGACGCCCAGCGCTCCCGCCATGTCAGCAGGAGGTCCTTGTCATTCCACGACCGCTCTTTCGCTCCGAACCCGTTCTCGTCCACCGATCGTGTGGACAGCATCACATGCGTATGGGGTTTCGCCTGTCCGTCCTCACCCATATCCCAATGCACGTTCAGATCGGCCACCATGCCGCGTTCCACGAACTGCTCCCGCACGAAATCCCGTGCCAGTGCGATTCCCTGCGCCTGGGTCATTTCGCGCGGGATTGAAAACTCCACCTCACGGGCAAGCTGGGCATCCTTGCGCTTCTCGATCGTCTCGACCTCATTCCATAGGGTCGCACGGTCGAGAAACCGTTCCGGCGCGCCATCGGGCAGCAGGATCTCGGAATACACCACACCGCTCTTGTTGGAAAAGTCATGGTCGCGATCCAGCCGCACATCATGCAGGCGGGACGCCGCGCGATAGGCCGCCGCCGCCACGGCGCTCCGGCCGGTGGCGCGGCTGATGACCTTTGCATGCAGGTGATAGATCGCCATGGACGCAATCCTATCACACCACTTAAGCGCACGTCACGAAGTGACGTATAAGCGCGCACTCACATTTTACTGCACAACAAGGGTTGATTTGTCTGGATGAGTGACGCGGTTCTCGCCTGTGTGGTAGAGTATGCCACAGACCAGCAGGACAGAGGGCGGAAAATGCGCAGGCCACGGGACATTGATGCGGAACTGAAGGCGCTTCAGGAAAAGGCAAAACAGCTTAAGGCGCAAAGAACCATCCAGCTCGGTGAACTGGTCGAGGCGACGGGAGCCGATACCCTGTCCATCGAGGCGCTGGCCGGGGTGCTGCTTGCGGCTGTCGAACAGGCGGACGGCAAACCCGAAGCCGTCGCGAGGTGGACCGAACGGGGGACGGCGTTCTTTCAGGCCGGCGCAAAAAAGGGCGGCCGGAAAGGAACCGGAAACGATCAGGACGGATCTGCTGGCGCTTGAAAGACGGATCAGGAAGCAGGAAGCCCTGATCCATCGCCATCAGGCACGAAAGGCACGCACCGATATGCGCGACTGGGCGAAGGCGCGACGGGAACGCACTCATCATCTGATCGAACTGGGCGGCCTGGTCCAGAAGGCGGGACTGGTCGATCTGACTGATGATGACCGCACCACCCTGCTCGGGGCTTTTCTGGATATTGCAGGACAGCTCCAGGGCAGCAATGATACTGCTCCGGTTGACCTGAAAACACGCTGGAGGCGTGCGGGACTTCATGCCTTCGACAGGGACCGGGAACATGACAGGACAACAGGCAGACGTGACCATGACTGACCACGAGACACGATCATCCGAAGCTGACACGCTGCGGGAGCTTACGACCCGGATTGTCGCTGCCTATGTCAGCAGCAATACGGTTCCGGCGGATACCCTGCCAGGCCTCATCGCCACGGTGTTTCAGGCGCTTGGCGGTCCGGGACAGGCGACGACCGGAACACCGGATCTGGTGCCGGCCGTACCTGTGAAGAAATCCGTGTTCCCGGATTACATTGTCTGCCTGGAGGATGGGAAAAAACTGAAGATGCTCAAGCGTCATCTCCAATCCGCCTATGGCATGACACCCGAGCAGTATCGGGAAAAATGGGGCCTGCCTGAAAGCTACCCGATGACCGCTCCGTCCTATGCAGCCCGACGCTCTGTTCTAGCACAGGAGATTGGACTAGGGCGGGTCATCAAGGCGACACCGGCCCCTTCGGAAACATCAGGAACTGGGGTGCCGGTCACACGCCTGCCAGAGAAGAAACGCGGACGCAGGCCGAAACTGGCCTGAAGGTCCAGACCGGGAGAAACGGGACATGAAGGCATGGGCCGCCAGCCTCGGCACGGATAACCCGCTCCCCCTGCCACAACCCGGGCAATAAGGGGGACGCTCTCGCACACCGCAGGAAGGTGACGCAGAGTGCAATGGTCACGACTATCCCTGATGCATTGATGGAACGACCGTTTCACGACCCTACGGCTACCCTTACGACGACCCATCGACATACCCAAGGCCGACATTGCGCCTACCCATAGGTAGCGGCTCTTCATACACCATTGCACCGTTGGTGCGGGCATGCCCAAAGGGCTTGGAAAACCCGAGCCCCTTCAGCCAAAGGGTAGACCGATACGGTCCACCCTTTCGGCAAGAATGGTCGTTGCAGCGAGCAGACGTGGCACGACAGTTCCCTACCGCCTGAAAGGCGGTGACTATCTTACGCGACGTTCCTTGGCCGACCGCCTTTAGCACCATTCCGGCGTGCCGCCGCTGCCTTTGCCTGGCTGGCGGACGATCCGCCCACGCGTCCCATCTGTGCTGCCATCCAGCTTCGGGAACCGTAGATACCGTGGATCAGACCTTCGACCAGAACATCGGCGTCGAGACGGGGCCAGTGAAGGCCATTACCCAGCGGAGTGATCTCGATCTCGGCCAGATCATTCAGGGAAGCGTCCTGCAGATCTTGTATCAGACCCACAGGCACGCTCATCTCAACACCGTTGGAGAGCGTGACGTGAAGAGCGCGGCGAGCACGGATAAACCGTGCGGAGACCGCATGAGGAATTGCCGCTCTATGAAGCGCGTCTGCTTCACGAGCGGCCTGATAGTTCATGTCATTCGCCATGTATCTTCTCCCATGCTTCAGCCAGCATCTCAGCGTGGTCCTGCACGATGACAAGGGCTTCCTGTATGACCTTATCTTTCATGCCACCTGCCCGTATCAGTCGGGCTTTCCTGCCAATTTCAATCATCGCGTCCCCATCCGTGCTTATGACGTGAACGTACATTGGCACATGATCTGCCGTGTAAATCACGACACGAAATCCATTGATGCGTAGAGGCGCTGGTATAATTCACCATATCCCTAACGCTTGGGTTTTTCAATCAGAACCATCCCACTGAAAGTCAGGAGGAGGATATCTGGACGGACGAACAGGAAATGGCCAGCCCATCAATTCCTGACAAAGCCAGCAGAGCGCCCTGGGAGGCCGCATAAAGCGCAATTCCCGTTATTGCCACCCAACTAGCCACCACACACAATAACGCCTGTACGGCCATCCTGTGGCGTCTGGTGGGCATGCTGCGACACGTGAGCTGCTGAATGATCGCCTGAACACCGGTGCGTCTTGAGCAGATTACGGTCTTGCCCGGTTCTTCTGGTGTTGCAGGCGTCGGGCGAGCGCGGAGCGGGAGCCCCGTAGGGCGCCAAAGGCGCCGACGCGGGAGAGGAAGGTGCTGGTGGAGAGACGATGCGGGAACGCATCGTCAGATTATGATTTCGCGCCGTAGGCGTGTCTGTTTAGCGCAGCCCTGAAAGGGCGAGCAGGGGGATGCTGGGTGGGAGATCGCGCTATGCGCGATCGGGGCGGCCGTAGGCCGCGAGCCGGCGGGGGCGGAGCCCCCCCATGACCTTTTTCAAGCAAAAAGATGCGTAAAAGCACATAGCGGTTTCAGGGCTATGTGACCGGGATCGGGATATACCGTTGGGTCGGGAACGGAGCTGCGGTGGCGACGGTCGATCACTCTCCCATTCGCGGGTTGATTACCGCAGGAACGCATGTCGTCGCGGCCTACCTCGGACTAAGAACGGGCGTCGGGATAAAACCGGCCCAGGGGGCTCTCGAGGATTGCCTGACCTTCGGCTCCGTCCCCGGCCGAGCGGGGACATGGGGCGGAGACTATGGCTGTGTCAAAGTAACCTCCCGACCAATTGCCCAGATGAAGCCGCATAGTTCCCGAGCGATGGCAGTCACGACGACCGTCGGTTTTTTGCCGGTTGCGCTCAGCTTACGATAACGCTCGCACAGGCGAAGCTGGGCTTTCCATGCGATATCCCGTATTGCCTTTGCCTGTTTAGCGACGACCTGAATTTTTTCTGAAGCGAGGCGTGGAGGATAGCGATAGCTCCAGGCAGCTTCTACCAGTACACGTCGTGCTTCTGCATTTCCAGCTTTGGTAATACCGCCTCTCCAGATACGACTGCCGCTGGACTGTTCTGAGGGGACCAGGCCAAGGTAAGCCATCAGTTGGCGTGGTGTTTCAAAACGCCCGAGATCTCCGATTGTGGACATGAAGATAACAGCAGACATCGTATCAAGACCACGCATGGCCCGCAGAGCATCTACGACGGGTGCCATCGACCATTCCGCAAGCATTGTGGTGATCCTGGTTTCAAGTTGTTCCCGGCGTTCCTGCGCTGCCCAGACGGCCTCAACGTAATCCTGAAATACGATCTGGTGCGGCTTTTGCTCAAAAGTCTGGAGGCCAAGCCACGTTCGGTGACGGATGGTCCAGTTTTTCTTGTTGGGGCCGTAAATACGACCATGACGAAGGAGAAAGGCAAGGCATTGTTGTCTGGCACGGGTCAGTTGGGTTGCTGCGTCCATACGGGCACGGACGAGATCCCGGATTGCTTCGTGGACCGGGTCTGGCACCCAAACAGGTGTGAGATTGCCAGCGCGATGCTGGATTGCCAGTTTTTGAGAATCCCGCCGATCGTTTTTGATGTGATCGCCCGGTTTACGGGCAATCAGGCTGGGAGCAGCAACCAGACAGCCGTGGCCTAGCTCCAGTATCTGGCGGTATATTCCGTAGCCGCATCCACCCGCTTCATAACAGAACTCCAGCTGATGGCCATTTTTATTCAATCGTTTGGCCATTCTGGCGATGTCGGTTGGCGTATTGGGGATTGTTCCAATGAAACAGATGGTTCCCATGCGTCCCTCTTCAGCCGTTGTGACTGAAATGGTTTCCTTATGCACATCAAGTCCGACATATAGCAGCTTACTCATGATCTTCTCCGCTAATGGATTGATCGTGTTCTTCTGATGCTATGCCCAACGCAGGAATGGGCTGGATGTCTCTCTAAAGGTCATACGGACTAAGAGGCGGTGATTTAGATCGAAATTTTAAGTCTTATATTTATCCACAATTTCGTTAGAAATTATCGGACAACTACCGGAAAAACCTATCGGTTTAGATAACGGGAATCATATCGGTTTTAGGGGGGTGGTGATTGCACCGTGCCTATGGGTGGTGATTGCACCGTATTACGGGTGGTGATTGCACCGGGATAACTTTTCTATTCACAGAGAGAGGCCTTCTCCTAGAAACAGTGGCAATCGCACTATTTTTTGGTGGCTTTGAGCAGAACAAGAGGGGTGGTGATTGCACCGTGCTTTCAGTGCCGCCGCAAATGCCAAAAGGGTGGTGATTACACCGCCTTCCTCTGACATCGAAGCAGACGCAAAAGGATAGCACTTGCATTATAATTGAACCGTTGATGCCGTTGCTAAAAGGGTGGTAATTGCACCGCGCTCAGTCGACAGGGCCAGTGGTCAACGGGTGGTAATTGCACCGCTCATTTTTGTCAGATTTTTTGATTAAGTATCTGATCCGATGGTTTTTTGATAGGCGATGATTGTCTGCCGCGGTACGGGCGGCGGTGATGCGATCAGTCTTAGACCCGTCCGAACCTGTTCAAGCCTTGCATCTGGATAAACAGCCGCAACCTGTCGCAATGCGATCAGGAATGCCTTCTTGAAATTCTTATCGTCCGTATATTCCTGCCCAAACTGCAAACGAAGGTTGGCCCAAGTAAGCTTCTCACCAGGCCGCCGCACCCGATGAAGTCGATGGGCAAGCCACGTGTAGATGTCGAGCGCTAAAGCTGAGTGCTGCAAACCCTCAAGTGCACGAGGGTCAAGTGGGACAGCGTTTTCTTTCAATTCCTGCCAGAATTTTTCGGATAGCTCGATCGTGCTATCTTTTGCGAGATTTTTGGTCCACGCATCGAATTCATCCACCGGCCGGGCATTCAGATTGCGCGACCCGTAGCCGAGCTTCATTTCACAGGCGCACAAGGCGTTCATCTGTGCCCGAAATGCCTCACGGGATGGACCATTCTGGCTGATGTTGAGGCGTTTCATAAATTCACTGATAGTCCGTCCGACTGCAACAATACGCGATTTCGTTCGGATCGCTTCGGTGCTGATGTGGAAAAGCGCCAATCGTGGCTTGGTTCCATACGGGACGAAGAGCTTTTCCCAATGGCCATCGTTAAACATTTCTCCTGCTGTAATAAGCAGGGATGCCTTGCCATTGTTTCGTTCAAAGCGAGTTTCTTTCGTCCGTTTACGGGGAAGACCAACCTGGCAGAGCACCGTGTGCATGAACTCAATCTCATCAGGCGGAGTTGCCTGAATTTCAGCCGAGAGCTGAATGACACGTGCGGTTGTGGGAGAAAGGACAAGTTCACTCTGTTCTGATGGTGGTTTGCGTTTGCTCATTCGTCCGATCCCACTCTGTCCCTGCTACGTTGTTCAGCATACGACCGATGACGCAAGGCCTGTTCGTCTTCTCAGCCATCTTCTGTCTATGTGTCATAAGCCGAGATCCCCTTTAGGGAGACATATGCGCGTTCAGTGGCTCTAAAATTAACCCAGTAAATTACCATTAAGATATTTTTTGAATATTCTTAAAATATCATTTTAACTTTCTTCCAACGCTTTGAAAATTGCCATACTGATAAACGCAGCTCGGCCTGTTCCCATAGCTTCAGCGCGTTCATCAACACGCCGTAACAAGTCTGGAGCAATGGTCAAACTAATCTGGCGTTTATGTCCCTTTGGCAACCCTTTGTCGTATGATAGAGGCTTTGTTTTTCCTGCATCAGGAGCTCCAGTAACGAAAGCATCTGCAGCAGATTCTACCGACGTTGGTTTAGCTTTGCGATGAATTGCCATTTAATATATCCTTAATATGTTATGAATATTCAAATTGGATTAAAAACGGCATTTGCAAGTGCAGAAATTTCAGCGACAGCTTTGGGGTCTCGCGGCGTCAGTTCGGAAACAGCCAGACCTGCTCCACCAGCATTACTGAACGCTTTGCGGCGTCGAATTGGTATCGGCAGATAAATGAATTGCGGCACTTCTTTCACTGCTGCAGCAGCCTCTGCATTATCCGTTGAATGGTCTCCTGGATCGGCTTGGTTCATAACAGCTACAGCACGCAATCCATCCCGAACACTTCGTGCTTCATCAATGAGAGCAGCCATGTCGTCTAGTGCCCATACGTCATAGGAACGCGGCGCAAACGGAACCAGAAGCGTATCAGCGAGAATGAGTGCTGCACGAAGCGCTGTAGAATCTCGGCCGCCAACATCGATGATAATATCATCCCATTTATCACGCTGCTGCTGAACTTGGGCACGTAGATTGGGGCCGTCTGGATACTGTGCACAAGCAATCCCAGGTAGCTTTCCAGCTTCAGAACGAGCTGCGATAGCAGCAGCAGCTGTACCCTGTCGATCACCATCAATCAGCCATACCTCTCTACCAGCAGTGGCACGGATTATGGCGAGTTGAACAGCTAAAGTGGTCTTCCCCACCCCTCCTTTCGTATTCCCTATTGCTATAATCACTTTTTAATCCTTTTTGAATATTCAAAATAACGTCTTTTCATCTCATAATATGTTTGCCTTTGTCAACCACATAAAATGTGAAATGAATATTCATTCAATCTGAATATAGGATATTTCCCCAAACGAGATATTTCTCGTTTACCCCCACATTTTCCGTGCGATATCCTGCTCCTCGGCGCCGACGGCATCGGCGTAGATGGCGGTGGTGGAGAGCTGGGCATGGCCGAGCCATTTCTGCACCATGTTGAGGGGGATGCCGCTGGAGACGGCGGCGACGCCGAAGGCATGGCGCAGGCCCTTGGGGGACGCGGCCGGGCCGGACAGGCCGGCGGCGTCCATGACCGCATGCACCGCCCGCCAGCCGGTCATGCGGGACCAGGGCCACAGCCGGGCGGCCGATCCACGCCCTCGCCGACGCTGCGCCTCGCGGATGCCATGCACCAGGTCCAGGGCCTCAAGCAGGGACGGGGGCACCGGCACGGCGCGATAGATCCCGTCCTGGCGCTTCTTGAGCGTGGCGAACACCAGCACGCCGCCGGCGAGGTCCACCCGGTCCGCCGTGAGGGCAAGGGCCTCGGACAGTCGGCAGCCCGACCAGGCCAGGGTCATGCACAGCGTGCGGGCCTCGCGCGGCGCCTGCTCGGCCGCGCGCAGGAACCGCGCCCGCTCGGCGACCGTGAGGTATTTGCGGCTCCCGTCGCGGTCGAACAGCTGCATTCCGCCGGGGGCGCCTGCCGGGGTCGCCCGCTGTCCCGGTTTTCGGGGGCCGCTCATCCGGCCTCCCTGTCGCGGTAGCCCCGCCGGCGCTTGGCCCGAAGCTGGCGGGCGAGGGCATCGAGCGCCTGCCCGGCATCATGATGCAGTTCGCAGACCTGCCGGCCGGCCGTCCCGATCCGTCCCCACTGCCGCACCAGGGCGGTACCGCCGAACAGGTCGGGCTGCAGCGACAGATGGTAGAAGCGCCAGCAGTTGGCGGCCGGGTCCACGCGCACCAGCGCCGCCGTTTCGGGGAACAGCAACAGCTGGCGAGGCGGCCGGACAGGGGCCTTCGGGGCAGGTCTGGGCATGATGTCCTGAAAAGTGTAACACATGTCACCCGCCCAGGACAGGAAAACCGCTGCAATCGCGGGACAGGCCGGCCGGTTTCAGGCCTGGCCTGTTACACTATTACCCATAGTGTACCCTCCCAAACCCTCCCTGCGGGAGGCTTCGGTAACGTACACCCATATAGTGTATCATATCATGGGCCTGCTGCCCCTTGCGACGTTATCACTCTCAATCCAACAGAGCCGACAACTTTGGGAGGGGTAACAGGGGTCGTTTGCGGGAGGGGGCGAAATCCTACGCTAAGCCGAGAACGCGCTTCCCATAATCCCTGAGCTCGCCCTTCGGTCCGACATATCTGTATAGAGTGACGCGCTCGATCCCGAGTTCCTTGCACAGATCGGAAACAGACGTGTCGCGCTGCGCCATGGCGGCCTGGGCGAGACGCACCTGTGCTTTGGTCAGGGCGAATTTTCGCCCTCCCTTTCGTCCGCGCGCTCTGGCTGCGGCAAGGCCAGCCATGGTGCGCTCGCGGATCAGATCCCGCTCGAATTCGGCCAGAGTGGCAAAGATACCGAACACCATGCGGCCGGATGCGGTCGTGGTATCGATCTGAGTGCTTTTTCCGGTCAGCACACGCAGGCCGATCTTGCGGTCTGACAGATCCTTCACGGTGTTGACCAGGTGGGCGAGCGAGCGCCCGAGGCGATCGAGTTTCCAGACCACCAGCACATCGCCGTCGCGCAAGGATTTGAGGCACGCAGCTAAGCCGGGCCGATCATCGCGGCTGCCGGAAGCAAGATCCTCATAGATGTTGTCCTGTTGGACCCCGGCGGCACGCAGGGCGTCGTGCTGGAGGTCGAGGGATTGGGAACCATCGGCTTTGGAGACGCGGGCATATCCGATCAGCATGTTTCTTAAACGTTGGTTTGAGGCGGCGCGCCGGCCGCGAATGTTTTGTTGGCTGGAAATGTATCTCAACCAGCTTCATAAACAAAGCATCTTGAACATTGTCTGATTTTGAAAAAGGAACACAGATGCCGCGTCGCGTCACTCTAACCGATCGGCAGAAGAACGCGCTGTTGCGCATGCCGACCTCGCAGGCGGATTTGCTGAAGCATTATACTCTGAGCGATGAAGATTTCGGCCACATCAGGCAACGCCGGCGTGCTCACAACAGGTTTGGCTTCGCCTTGCAACTGTGCGTCCTGCGCTATCCTGGCCGGGTGCTGGCTCCGGGTGAACTGATACCGGTCGAGGTGGTCGAGTTCATCGGAGCGCAACTCGGCCTCAACGCCGATGATCTCGTCGACTATGCCACCCGCGAAGAGACGCGGCACGAGCATCTTGCCGAGTTGCGGGCGCTCTATGGGTTCCGCACCTTCTCCGGACGTGGAGCACGCGAGCTGAAGGACTGGCTGTTCCGGGAAGCCGAACTGGCGGTGTCGAACGAGGACATTGCCCGTCGCTTCGTGGCCGAGTGCCGACGCACCCGCATCGTTCTTCCCGCGACATCCACGATCGAACGGCTTTGCGCTACGGCTCTGGTCGATGCTGAGCGGCAAATCGA
>VNJQ01003316.1:1153-28902 GCA_008042515.1 Drosophila truncata | reverse complement strand
TTTATTATTTGAAGAATGTATCTTCTATTTAAACCTACTTATTTTTAATAAAAATAAGTTTAATTATTTCCTAAGAGAGTGCAAAGTCAAAACTAACTTTCTGAAACCGAAATTTTTTGCTCAAAATTTTTCGGAATTTTTTTGCCATCATTTCTTCTAGGTTTTTTAGGTTCAAATAGAAGATACACTAATTCCTTATACAAATAATTTTGGTTTTTGGATTTCCGACTTGAATTACGGGCTGAATCGTGTCCATAATGAGGACACCTCCGAAATCTAGGCGCTGCGGCTGCACTGCCACAACTCCGCCATTTTGTAAGATTTGGCTAATTAATTTTTTGTTGATCATCTTTAATATTATTTATTATTTATTATTTGAAGAATGTATCTTCTATTTAAACCTACTTATTTTTAATAAAAATAAGTTTAATTATTTCCTAAGAGAGTGCAAAGTCAAAACTAACTTTCTGAAACCGAAATTTTTTGCTCAAAATTTTTCGGAATTTTTTTGCCATCATTTCTTCTAGGTTTTTTAGGTTCAAATAGAAGATACACTAATTCCTTATACAAATAATTTTGGTTTTTGGATTTCCGACTTGAATTACGGGCTGAATCGTGTCCATAATGAGGACACCTCCGAAATCTAGGCGCTGCGGCTGCACTGCCACAACTCCGCCATTTTGTAAGATTTGGCTAATTAATTTTTTGTTGATCATCTTTAATATTATTTATTATTTATTATTTGAAGAATGTATCTTCTATTTAAACCTACTTATTTTTAATAAAAATAAGTTTAATTATTTCCTAAGAGAGTGCAAAGTCAAAACTAACTTTCTGAAACCGAAATTTTTTGCTCAAAATTTTTCGGAATTTTTTTGCCATCATTTCTTCTAGGTTTTTTAGGTTCAAATAGAAGATACACTAATTCCTTATACAAATAATTTTGGTTTTTGGATTTCCGACTTGAATTACGGGCTGAATCGTGTCCATAATGAGGACACCTCCGAAATCTAGGCGCTGCGGCTGCACTGCCACAACTCCGCCATTTTGTAAGATTTGGCTAATTAATTTTTTGTTGATCATCTTTAATATTATTTATTATTTATTATTTGAAGAATGTATCTTCTATTTAAACCTACTTATTTTTAATAAAAATAAGTTTAATTATTTCCTAAGAGAGTGCAAAGTCAAAACTAACTTTCTGAAACCGAAATTTTTTGCTCAAAATTTTTCGGAATTTTTTTGCCATCATTTCTTCTAGGTTTTTTAGGTTCAAATAGAAGATACACTAATTCCTTATACAAATAATTTTGGTTTTTGGATTTCCGACTTGAATTACGGGCTGAATCGTGTCCATAATGAGGACACCTCCGAAATCTAGGCGCTGCGGCTGCACTGCCACAACTCCGCCATTTTGTAAGATTTGGCTAATTAATTTTTTGTTGATCATCTTTAATATTATTTGAATCTATCTCTAAAGTTTCACAAGGATTGGTTAAGTATTTCCCACAAAAAACAATTTTACAAAAAATGTCCATATTTTGACCGTTTACATGTGGGTTCCCCCTTAAGGAATACGATCCTCTCTTGTGGTTGTCAATGTTCTAATTTATAAAGCAGCTCGCTGTTTATTTATTATTTACCCTTTTTTTCTTGGCCATTTGTAAATCTAAACACAGTTGAAAATTATTAAATAAAATGCCCGTTAAATGTCCTTTATATACATCGTCATTTATATAAGTACAGTAGTTCGAAGGGGGAATGCTTATGACATTATTCTCAGTGCATACATAGATAATAAACTAAAGTTAGTATTAAAAGAAAATTATTTAAATTATAAGTGAAATATTCAGATATGAATAGAAGAGGCTGAAAAAATATATTTATTACGATTAATAGACACATATTTACACAGGGTTGTTTGTAACAAATCAAAATATGGAATTGGTTCTGCAATTTTGTAATAATAATTATAAATAAAATATATTATATTTAAAAATATATATAAATAGTTAAGCTGGTGAACACTGTACGCGTATGAGTTATTTGTAGCTATATCCTGAATCTACAGGACACCGTTCGCCGCCGCTGTCCCCGGAGCTCCTTGCTGCTGCTGCTGCTGTTGTTGTTGTTGTTGTTGGAGTTTGCTGCTCTGGGAAAAGTCAATGCAGGCGCCGGAGGTGAGATCAATCTCCTCGGAGTCAGAACCATCGGATCCCTCATCAGAGTGACCGGATAAAGCGGCCATTCCGCCCAGCTCCATCTGGGCGTGGCCGGGTGCCTTGTAGAGCTTCAGTTCCGTATAGGTCTTTGATAGCTTATCCTGATCCTGGCCTTGTCCTTGTCCTTGACCCTGCTGCTGTTGCTGCTGCTGCTGCTGCTGCTGCTGGAATGCCGGATGCATCATGGTGAAGCTACCTGGGCTGTGTCCATTGTTCACCTCTGTCATGTCGGTATCCTTGCCAGCAGATAGATTTTCGGGCGCTTGGCTGCCTGGTCGATTCCCAGCTCCTGGTGTTGATCCCCCACCCGTTGCCGACCCGCCGCCCATTACGGGGGGCGTGCCCAGGCTGAGGCAGCGCATCCGCCAGGCATCTTGAAGCAGTTGCAGCCTCGCCTGCTTGCGCCACTTGGCCCTGCGATTCTGGAACCAAACCTGAGTAATAATAATATAAAAAAATATTAGAAAAATTCCTGGGATTGATGATGGGTGCTAAAAAGTATGCTAATAATTCCCAAAATGGAAAACTGCGGCCTCTCCAACTGGTTGGATACTTTGCCTGATGCTTTGCATTCACCTGAACGCGTGCCTCACTGAGGCTGATCCGCAGGGCCACCTCCTCGCGCAGGAATACGTCCGGATAGTGGGTCTTTTGGAACAGGGCCTCCAGCTCCTGGAGCTGCTGGGGCGTGAAGGTTGTCCGGTTCCGGCGTTGTCGTCTCCGGCCGAACATGTACTCCGTTAGCAAATCGCCGGGCAGCGGCGATATGAATGGACCAGCCATTATTTTTAATGTGCTATTTTTTATAAGAAAATTAAATTTATTATTAAATTTATTTATTATTCAATATAAGAAATTAAACTTTTTGTGTTTTTATAATTTTTAAATTTAATTTTATAAATAATTTAAAAGTGTATTAACGAGTAATATAAGCGAAATTACTTTTAGAGTTTTTATAAGTTAAATTTTATATTTTTTTAAATAGTTTGAAAGGCAATAACCTTGTGTTTCTTTTATTTTCAGTGATTTGAATTAAAATATTAAGCTCTTAATTTGTTTGTAAAAATCTTGATTTCTTAAATGTGTGATTTTAAAGTTTTTTTTTCTAAAATAATTCATCAAACTAGTTTTATAATTACTTTAAATCTTGAATTTTATAAAAAAATATATTATTACGATCTTTTTTAAAGTTTTTTTTTCTTATTCTTATTGGATAAGCCAAAAATTGTCCAACTGAAAAGTTAGTTACATTAAAAATGTATTTTTCTTTGTAAAATTTTATAGTAATTTTATATTATCTTTATATAAGTTTTTAATTTGATTATTTTATTATTATATTTTATTTTATAATTTATAATTTATCAAAAAGCTTAAATTTCATTAAACGAAAGTGTATAACGATCCTCATAAATAGTTTATAACTTAAACTTTTTCATGGTAAAGTTAGTTATATGAACAAATATAATAATTAATTATTTATGTTGATCGTAATTTATAGTGCTTACATTTGTAACTTTTATTGCTTAAACTTTGTTTTTGTTTTATTTAAATAATCTGTTATTAAAAAATATGTTGTTATCTGGGATATTATTTGTTTGTATTTTATTTTAATATTTTGTTATTAGAAAATTAATTCTTGGTAATATTATTTTTTGCATTTAAAATACATAATAATAATTTCTTGTTTTTTTTTTCACTCACTTTGCACTAAACAAAAAACGGGGTTTTCTATTTTTTTCTTTTGATTTTTGAAACTTTATATTTAAAATTTGAGTTTCGAATCTCTGCTAGTTGGCGGCACTTATAAAAAAAAATAGTTTCGTGAGTTTAAAAGAGCATCCTGCCGAGGAGACAGAGTTCCTTTTTGCTGGGCGTTCAGCCAGCGACTGTGGAAATGCGGGCAGCATCCTGTGGCTTTTATAAAGGACTCTGGCTAATATATATATATGAATGTGGATGTGAGGGATGTGAGTGTGTGTGAGGGTGCGACTAAGTGTGTGTATGTGGGTGTGCCCTGCAAGCCAATTGGCGATTTTCGAATCACCGCTCGCCAGGAAGAGTCTTTTGAGAGTCGCGGTGGCGATTGTCAGAGGATGATTTGGCTATGATTTGATTTTAAATGTAGCTTCAAAGATAAGAAAATGTAGAAATGTACGATTAAAATATAGAGAAAATGCCTCTGAGAGAGAGAAAGAGGACAAGCAAAAGTTTTTTTCGTTCTATTCATTTAGTTAGTATGACTTTGTTTTTTGGTCTTTGCAGTTGATCTGTTGTTGACTTTAATTTTGCATTGTTTGTTATTTTCGAATATTAAGTTGAGTTCCTCATTTAGAACAATAAAATTCTGGACTAAACGCGAGGAATAACTAATGTTTAAAACTATTTAAATTATTTCGAGAGACAATTATTTCTTCTGAGACTCCCTTAAAAGAGTCGCATTGGTGTTCCATTTTCTCCCAACGCATAATGGGTGAAAATCAATTTTTTTTTCATAAAGTCATCTCTGTGGTGCAAATTACTTTTAATTCTTAAATTATTATAAATTATAAATTTCATATAGTAAAAGCGTATAAGCTAGGCCACGCTCCACTTTTTGAAGTTTAGAACAGAAATAGGCGCTCGAAAAATGCCTTATGAAAGAATATACTTAATTTTAACAATAATTTAATGTTTTATTTGTTATATCAACAACAATTTTTCAAGACACTCCAGTAAAATAGACAGATTTAAAAAAAACCGTGCTATCAATTAAATGCAAATTTTTTAATATATTTCTTTAAAAATTTAATTTTGATAACTGTGCGATGGAGTAGGCGTGGTCAAATTTCAAAACTAACAAAAACCAAAATGTTACCTCATCTAAAAAAAAATATATCTTAAAAAATTTCAACTCAATAACTTTAAAATTAGTGCAAAGAATCAGAAAGCGATAAGAATGCGATGTCGTGGGCGATCAAATTAATCGCTCAGAAGAGTCGCCTGTGACTTTTCCGCGATAAAAATGGTTTGCAGGGTGTGTGCGACTCGTCCATTTACAGTTTAGCGTAATTAGACACACACACACACACTCAAAACCGAAAGCTAATCAGAGTTGCAGGCGGTTTACTTGTTGATTGTGGGGAAGTGTTATGACTTTTGGTATCTTAGAAATTATAATTAAATATTATATCAAAAATGTATACAATTTTTTTTTTTTTTTTTAATATTTAATCACACTTAACCCTTATATATAATTTATATTTTGCAAATTACTAGACTAGTCACTGTTGAGTCGTTCTATCTTCTTCTCGCTTGGTGTTGCCATCTTCCTTTAACGCTGCGCAGCCTCCGAATGCTGGGCTCTTGCCCTCTCGCTCCTGCCTGCTGTGTGTTATTGTTGCCTCACTCGTTTCGTATTCGGCTGCCGCCTGGCTTTGTTTTTGCTCCTGTTCGGCTTGCTTATTGTTTTCTCGTTTTGACTTCGTTAAATTACGGCACAAGCACAAAAACCTCATAAGCGTTGTTTTCGTCATTGTGTGTGTGTGTGTGTGTGTGTGTGTGAGAGAGAGAGAGAGAGAGAGAGAGAGGGAAAGAGAAGGATTGTGAAAGGGGAGCGAGGGATGCGCTGCACTGCGGTTGTATGCATTTCTGCATTACCAACAGTGTCCTGAATTTATAAAGTTCATTTTGTTGAGAAAATATTAAATAAAAATGATTAAAAAATATTAATGATTAAATATATTGTATTATAAACAAGAAAGGAAGCTAACTTCGGCTCGCCGAAGTTTTTATATCCTTGCAGATTGCAACTAAACTATAAAATTAGAAACGAAATTCTGAAATAATAATAAAAGCCTAATCTAAAATTTGAAGAAAATATTTGAAAAACAGCCGAGTTATGATTTTTTCTAATATTTGCTTGATTGTTCCTATGGCAGCTATAGAATAAAGTTGTTGGATTTTTATGAAACTAAAACCGAAATTTTGAAATAATAAAATTTGGTGAAACTGACAAAGTTTTTTTTTCGAAAAATTTGTCGTTCGTTCCTACGGCAGATATGTATGTATATCATATAGTCGTCCGATCCGGCCCGTTTCGTCTTATGCAGGAGTGAGAGCATATAGAAGTTTCATTCAGATAGCTTTAAAACTGATAATCGGACAGACGGACGGACAGACGGACGGACAGACGGACGGACAGACGAACGGACAGACGGACGGACAGACGGACGGACAGACGGACGGACGGACAGACGGACGGACGGACAGACGGACAGACGGACAGACGGACAGAATGACAGACGGACAGACGGACGGACATGGCTAGATCGACTCGGCTGTTGATCAAAAATACTTTATAGGGTTGGAAATGTCTCCTTCACTGCGTTGCAAACTTCTGACTGATCTTATAATACCCTGCAAGGGTATAAAAATTAAATTGTATTAAAGTGAGAAAAAATGAGCTTGGTTAATAAAACCAAAGCTAGAAGCACTTGAGATTCTAGTGTAAGCCAATATTTAAATTTCTCCTTGCTGGCCAGTATGCCTTGACCTCGTTTCAGCTCCAGAAAACTACAAACTCTTAGTATTAACCACAGCTTAAAAATGTAAGGAAGTAAAGTTCTTTAAAAAAATTACTTATTGTATTGAATTTTCCATGCCTCTGGTCCCACGGTTTCCGTTTTGTTTTGTATATGAAATGTACCTGTGTAAATAATAAAATTCAAATCACTTAATGTTGCCGGCAGAGACGCTAGCAGTGACGTCAACTGCAGCAGCGAAACAATAACAATAAGGCAACACCCTCAACACACACACACTTATATAGTGGACAGAAGGACGAAGAGGGGGACATGGGGCGCAAGAGAAAATGAGGTTGCCACCACAGCTGATGATGAAGAAGACGCAGGTGCAGGAGCAAAGGAAAAGGGAGCTTAACAAGGGAAAGAGAGGTAGAAAACAATGCCAGTGCCCTCTCCCTCTCATCCTCCCGCTGTGGGTGTGTGTGTGTGTGTTAAACAAATGAAGGGATGTAATTTTCTCATTTGCTTGGCATTGTGTTTTGTTTTTGCCTTGCTTTTGCTTCTTTTTTGCGCTGCGCTTGCGCTGGAAATTATATTTATTTATTATTTATGAAGAATAGGCGTGGCCCACCCCCTGACGCCACACGCCCTCGTTCGCCACCTGCCATTGCTTTTGTCAGTTGCTTTATTTCATTTGCTTCCCATTTGGTACATAGGCCAATCATAAGCGAGACCAGATGTCCTTGTGTGAGTGCTGATGTTGCTGCTGCTAATGTGTATGTGAGAGTGGGGGTGGGGGTGGGGGAGGAGAGGGTGCAGCAGGATAACAGGACCTGACGACTCGTGACGATGACAGGCTCATTCAAATTACGTCAAATTTGTTGCAGAAAACCAGTTTCCCTTTTCCTTGCTCTTTGCAGTTTGGAAACTTTGCTAAATATCCTTGAGTTATTATTTGAAAGTTTTCAATGGTTTCACACATTCGTATTTTAACTGGATTTTTTATGAATATAATTATAAGCAAAGCAATATTTATAATAGAGTAAATCGCCCTTAAAAAGGATTCAAAGGGGAGTTGATAAGGTTTTAAGAAAAATGGCAGGAAAATACTTTCAAATTTTCTTGATTTTAAGTATGGAAACTATTTTGTAACATTAAAGGTAAGTCCTCCCGTATATTTAGACAAATTTTTGGTTAATATATACATATATAGATATAGATTAAGATTATATGATTTGCTAACAATTTGTAACCTTATAATTACAGATTAAAATAAAATTTCTTTCAGGTCGAAGCTTAAGGGAAACATAGTTTAAAAAGGTTTAGTTTAAGATTTAAAGGAATATTGAGGATTGAATTAAAATTTTGTATTTATTTTACAAGCATAATTGAGACCAACTTTTGATATTAAGCTAAGCTATTCAGCTATTAAAATTACGGGTTCCGAAAATGATAGCTTTTGCTGTCACAAAACCCATGCCAGGTGACTTAATTTTTTGTCATTCTTGAGTCTGAAATCTGACATTTTGTCCACCTGAAATCCGCAAAACTATCATTTGTAATATTATAAACGAAGTTTTTGTCTGCTGGGAATCTTTATCTTTATCCAGAACAACATGATCACTGATCAGTAATCAGTGAACAAGTTGTTATGCTGAACGCGTATGATAAATTTCGCCGTCATAAAAATAATTAGCTGAAACCTATTCTTATCTTCCTGCTTCCCGCCAACATTGATTTGAATTTTCGTATGGCCTTATGATACAATAATGCAGTTTTTATTTATTAGAGACTTCATTAGAACCTTGAAAGAGACAAATAAATGTGTTATTTTGCTCGGATTTCTTTTGTATTGCGACTGGGGTCACACCAACTTTAAAATGTAAACAATAACAAATCTTATTCATTTTTGGAGTCCTCGTCGAAGTATTCCTTATTTTATGCATGTGGAAGCCCTTAAATTTATTTTTATCCTTCTTATGCATACAATTTGCATTATTACCACCAACAAATTAATTTCAGTTTATTTTGCAGGTCAAGAAAATCATCAATAACAAAAAAGGCTTACCGAAGTTTTTATACCCTTGCATATTGCAATTAATAATAAAAAACAAAATTTTAAGATAACAATGAATGACCGAATCTCAAATTTGATGAAAATATGTTGAGAAACAACCGAGTTATGATTTTTTCTATTATTTCCCTGGTGTTCCTATGTCAGCTATAGGATTTAGTCGTCCGATTTTTATGAAATTTGAATTGAAATTCTGGAATAATATTAAGTGACCAAACCTCAAATTTGATGAAAATATGTTGAGAAACAGCGAAGTTATAATTTTTTTTCGAAAATGTTGCCTATTGTTTCTATTGTTCCCATTGGTCCTACGGCAGCTATAGGATATAGTCATCCGATCTTCATGAAATTTAATACGAAATTCTGGAATAATAATAAGATGTCAATTATTAAATTTGGCGATTATAAGTTGAAAACTGACAAAGTTATAATTTGTTTTCAAACATTTTTCCGATCGTTCCTATGACAGCTATATGATATAGTTGTCCGATCTGGCCCGTTCCGACTTATGTAGGAGTGAGAGCATATAGAAGACTACCTGCAAAGTTTCATTCAGATAGCTTTAAAACTGAGGGACTAGTTTGCGTATAATCGGACAGACGGACGGACGGACATGGCTAGATCAACTTTTCAATTACAATTTTGTTCCATTAGAGTAGTATATTGTCATTGGTCCAATTTCGTATCTAGTATATTTTATGTAGATCTATCGATTTTCGCCTCTAATGCATTGTCAATGCATTAGCCAATGCATTAGAAGTGCCGTATAGTCCTCATCTTGATCGCACTTGGGTATTACCCTATGGGGCTCTCAAATCTTTAATGAAGTCTTTAATTAATGCGGTAGTATCATAATAGCTTTATAAGATAACTGAAATGGACAATCGTACGTATATATGTATGTATAAGTGAAAAGCAACTGGGGACAGTTTAAAATTGTCCAAGGAATAGTTTTTGACAAGAGACCTCATAAAATAATTTATTACTGAATGTGGCGCCTTATTTTATTAAAAAGGCGTGTTCAAATTTAGTTCATCCTATTGCAGCACTGCACACTTAATTCGTGCTTACCAAAACTTAAGAACAAATACATAAATAATTAACAAATAATTCTAAATAAATAATTATTCAAGATGACTGGGGATACCACTGCTTTCATTACTAATGATTTATTTTTCCTTTGATTCTTATTTCTCTATCATTCTTTTCGATACTTAAACCATTGATATTATCCATCAGTATCGCGAAAAAGTAGCGTACTATTTTTACGCTCATTTTTGTGCTAATCATGATGGATGAAATCTGATCAGTGATCAAACACTTTCACCAGAACTATCAATAGAAATTCATCACGATCCATTATGATCAGTGATGGATCAGTAATCAGTAATCAAGTTGTTCTGGTAAACGCGTATGATACATTTCGCCGCCTCAAAAATAATCGGTTATCTTGACCACTGCTTTCATTACTAATAATTTATTTTTCCTTTGGTTGCGTTCTTATTCTCTATTTTTCTTTTCGATACTTCAACCATCGATAAAATCCATCCGATTCTTTTTTGGTGATCATGATGATGGAGGATGAAATGTTGCAAAAAATTAGCAGTGATCACTGATCATGTTGTTCTGGTGAACGCAAGCAATCTTTTTGTCTCTCTACATCTTCTTTTTAATCGGAGAACCGAAATCTTTTTTCTATTTTACATCTTAAGAATTTCTTCGTATTATCAACTAATTATCTGATGTCGTCTGCAACATTCGTTCGCATTCAAACTAATAAAGCTATGCGTTAAGATTATTTTAAATTTACAAAGTTTGAAACTTATAGCTCTTGGTTAGCACTATAATTGGTGCTAAGAAAAATTTTTTACAATTGTTTGTTTTCAAGATAATTACGAAAATGTGACGTGACGAGCGAATGCGACAAAACCAAGTCATTTTTTGAAAAATCCATTTGAAGCACGGATTTCAGCGAAACGTGATGGAAGAGTTTAATGCAATTCATTTTAATGTATTATGCAATAACTTATTAAGATTACTATGTTTGATTTAAAAATATTAAGTAGTTTTTTTATACCCTTGCAGGGTATTATAATTTCAATCAGAAGTTTGCAACGCAGTGAAGGAGACATTTCCGACCCTATAAAGTATATATATTCTTGATCAGGATCAATAGCCGAGTCGATCTAGCCATGTCCGTCTGTCCGTCTGTCCGTCCTTCTGTCCGTCTGTCCGATTATACGCAAACTAGTCCCTCAGTTTTGAAGCTATCTGAATGAAACTTTGCAGGTTGTCTTCTATATACTCTCACTCGTACATATGTCGGAACGGGCCGGATCGGAAGACTATACCATATAGCTGCCATAGGAACGATCGGTAAAATTTTCGAAAAAAAATTATAACTTTGTCAGTTTTCAATACAATTCCACCAAATTTGATATTTGACCATTAATTATTATTCTAAAATTTCGATTTTAATTTCATGAAAATCGGACGACTATATCCTATAGCGGTCATAGGAACAATCAGGAAAAAAATCATAACTCCGCAGCTTCTTAACATATTTTCATCAAATTTGAGATTTGGCCACTTAATAATTTTTCAGAATTTTAATTTTAATTTTATGAAAATCGTCCAACTATATCCTATAGCTGCCATAGAAACAATCAGGGAAGTAATAGAAAAAATCCTAACTCGCTGTTTCTCAAGATATTTTCATCAAATTTGAGATTTGGCCACTTAATATTATTTGAGAATCTTAGTTTGAATTTCATGAAAATCAGACGACTATATCCTATAGCTGCCATAGGAACAATCAGAGTAATAATAAAAAATTCATAGTTCGCTATTTCTCAAAATATTTAAACCAAATTTGGGATTTGGCCTCTTATTATTATTTCAGAATTTCGACTTTAATTTTATAGTTCAATTGCAATCTGCAAGGGTATATAAACTTCGGTGAGCCGAAGTTAACTTCCTTTCTTGTTTTTATTGAAATTTGATTTCTCTTTATTTTAAATCTGGGCATTCTTCTAGTGTTGTTAGAAAACAAAAGTCAAAGCATAATGCCTCCGTTTACAAGATATTACCAAAATAAAACATGCCCTGTTTTGAGGTTTTTCATCAAAATAATGAAAAATTGCGATAGCGCGATTATGCTTTCGAATATTTTGAAATTTGTTTTGGAATATGATAAAGGCTTTCAAACTCGATCAATTGGACCATTTCTTAATGTAACTTTGTTGATAAAAAATAATTTTAGAGAAGTTTTTCTGCTCCAGCTTTATAAAATATCTCTCTTTCTCCAATTATCTCTCTGTCTCTCTCTCTCTCTCTCTTTCTGACATTCCCTCGGCGCCATTTTTAATTTTGTAATTTGATGCCGGGCTGTTATGCACTTGTTGTTGTTTCGCCTTGTTGTTTCCTGTTGCTGTTGTTGTTGGAATTCATTAGTCAACGCGTTTTCCACCTGAGAGAGGAGTTTTCCCACCCACTTATCCTCTCTCTATCTCTCTATCTCCCTCTCACTCTCTCTCCGTCTTTTACTCTTCTGCTGACTGTGCACGTGTGTGTGTGTCCATTGTTTTGTCGCGCTGATTGGTCTTTCACTTTGCCCGTGTGTGTGTGTGTGTGGGTGGGTGAGCGAGTGAGTGAGTTTCATTGTTGTTTAGCTTCTCGCTCTCTCGCATTCTGCTGCCGTTGTTAATTATTTATTTTAGCGCGCTTCTCTTCTTCTGCCACTCTCTGTGGTCCTCTCTCCTACGCCTTTCTCCTTCCGAGTTGCATTTTATTTACAACTTGTTGTACCCTTACAGAGAGATATTATAATTTTATGAATAAGTGAAAAGTCAGACCCAAAAAATTATACAGCAGACGTTACCATTGAAATCTGCATTAATGTTTATTATTTTCATGTAATTAAAACCTTTCAACAGTCCATATATTAACGCAGCTTTTTTAAAGGGTATCCAAACTTCCACTTTACGAATATAGCATCCTTTCTGTTTTGATTTAATATGCCGCAGACAAAATAAGGCAGAGCAAAAGCAAAATGGCGTCTCGTCATCTTTGACGCTATAAAGTAGGCAACGTTTTTGTCCATGATTTTATTTTTATTTTTGTTTTAAATTTAAACATATGTGAATATATACAAAATAGTATTAAGTGGGAACATACTGTTATATTATGCATTGTATTTTAGTGTGTACTTTCTATAATATAATTTAATATTAAGCATCGATAAGACAACAGATATCGATTACATTGTGAACTCGATTGTCGATATACAACAGAGACACTTGATTATTGAATAAGAAGAAGAGAACACATGGAATATAAAAAGAAAGAATAAAATCAATGAAATAAAAATACACCATTTACATAAGGAACCGCTTTATATTCATATTTATGTTTATATTTACTTCTAATAATTTAGCTTCTTAAAAAATTAAGTAATATATTTTAAGAAACTTAATTTTGTTAGAGTCATTAGAATAATTTTTATAATCTTGGGTTGTAAATTTTTCAAAGTTTTTTTTTTAAGTTTCTGTTTGCAAACTGAAACATATTTTAAATAATAATTATTAGAGAATTAGAAAAGATGTTTGGGTGTTTGGGCATTGGTTTTTGGGTTTTTTACTATATTTCCTTATTTATTACTATATTTCAGCCCCAAAATATTTCTTTAAATTATGCCTGATGCTAGAAAGCAGTTGATTCCAATAAAAACTAGCAGAACTAACACAAATACTAAATATTTTGCATATAAAGAAAATAAAAAAATCGCGCTTTTTTAATACTTAAGGGAAAATATTATTTGAAAAAAACCGGCTACAAATTAATATAATCATTTAAGAACTTAGTAAGCTAACAATATAATTATTCCAGGATTAAATAATAAACAAAAATTATACTGGAAAATTCCAAAAAAAACTGATGAAAATCGACAGGATGTTGTGGGTGATGAAATCAATTTTCAAATATTCCTTTTGAATAATATACAATGAAGTTGGAACGAAATAAAACCAAACTCCCTGCGGCGGAAGAAATGATGATGATGATGATGTTAATGGGTGAATTCGAGAGGTTTTTAGGTGGTTTGTTGTTCGTATTTTTGATGCTGTCTCTCCTTGCCACCAAAGACGCTAGTTAATTGGAATTTTTAATTATGATTTGTCAATGCCGGTGTACAGGGCAGAACAAGTATTTTGAGAGGGGGAAAAGCAAGGCAAAACAACAGACAAAACAGGAAACAGGGACAAAAAAAAACAGAAAACCCGCTGGCTGCAACTTGGGCATGTCCTGGCGCGAAACCAAAAGGATAACAAAGGGCGTTGAAAAAAAATTGAGGAGGTTTTGTGTTGTGTTTTGTTGTTTTCCTTTTCAATGCCATAAGCATATTAATTACGCATAAAACTAGGCCCAGAAATATTACCAGTATTTAATATTTTCTGGCTTATTTCTTAACCCTCTTTCTCTTTTTTTCTGTTGCATTTTGTAATCATTTTAATTGCCCCAATAATGCGCTCTTGCTCCCCCCAACCGTCCCACTGCGACCACCTGGCGGCGGTGCTCGCTTATGAAAATCATTAAGTTAATTACATTTTTTGCACGCCAGAGAGGGTGAAGAAAAAAACAACAAAAACAACAGCAACAACAAAAAAACAGAAGAAGAAAAACACAAAAATTATAATCAGCGCCACAGAAAAGCACACCGTGCTGGCAGGAACTAGGGGATGACTAAAAAAGGGGGGCGTGGTCTAGGCGGAAAATGGGGGAAATGCTGCTGTAAAAAAAAAAAATGTTGAAACAACATGAGAAAATATTTCTCATAATACTAATTGCATAGTCACAATGTCATTTTGCCCGGGGGGAGGAGGAGGAAGGGACGTGAGGGAAGGTGGGGTGAAAATGTGAAAAATACCAAAAGAGGGGATGGAGGGGACTCAGTAGGCGCCCATGACAGCTGTCTGTCAGTGGAGATGAACTAAAACGAGGTAAAAAATATGTATTAAAAAATATAATGCACAAAAATGGGAGATAATTTATATAAAAAAAAACATTAAAATTAAATAAAAAATGTTAAGCTGTTATGTTTTAATCTCTTTAAATAAATTTCTTAATATAGATTTTTTTTAATGAAAATTAAGTACGGTGTACCTGAGCAGAAATATTTTATTGCCTACTTTTTGAGGCTTAGGAAGGGTTTTTGGACAAAATTTAAATCAAATGTTTTAACTACTTAAATATTTATGCTTATTGGTGTGCAAATATATTGTATAAATATTATTATTTAATTTTTAAAGATTTTTATTGTTTATGAAATATATTACAAGTAAATAAAAATGCCGTTAAAGGCGATTTTTTATTATTTACTGGAGTCTTACTACCAGTGTTTCTTTCGGTGTTCTTGAGAGAAGAACAGGATGATGAAACTGAATTTATGCTGAAAAATGCAGCGAAGCAAAAACAACATCAACATCAACATCAGCGAGGACGACAAACCACTGCATCCTGGAACTCAACTCAACTCAACCAGCAAGGACTCGGCATCAGTCAGAGCCCCGTTGCATTTCACAAAAGAAAATGAGTTGGAAAAAAAAGTAATTAAAAAAAAAACAGCACCAACAACAACAACAACAACAATAACAAGACAAGACATACAACAAGAACTCTGTGGGAAAATCAACAGCAGGCCAATGCGATCTCAAGATGGGCTACACAATTTCAACTTAAAACAAGAAAGGAAGCTAACTTCGACTCGATTAAAAATGAAATTCTAAAATAATAACGAATCTCAAATTTGACGAAAATATTTTGAGAAATAACCGAGTTATGATTTTTTCTATTATTTTCCTGATTGTTCCGATGTCAGCTATAGGATATAGTCGTCCGATTTTTTTGAAATTCAAATCAAAATTCAGGAATAATATTAAGTGACCAAATCTAAAGTTTGATGAAAATATGTTGAGAAACAGCAAAGTTATAAAGATATCCTTTTTTTCCAGTAAATTTGGGGCAAGAAGCAGTTCGGAAAAAACGATGTATTTGATGAACCTGCGGTCCCACATTCAGGATTCATTTTCAATAGTAAAGGGGAAAGATTAAGGTTTTATTTAAGCCCAATTTTACCTTTGGTATACGCGCTGTTTAAGTTTTATTAGCGCTTAAAAAGTGTCAAAACAATCCATTTTTGTTTATCGCGATTCTCAAAATTGGAAATTAATTAATAATAATTATAAGAAAAATGTTGAGGCTTGAAGTCTGAAAATCAAGCCATGATAAAAACCGTACAGAACAATATTTATATTAACTTAAAATAACAATCAAACATATGTTTTTTTTAAATCCATTAAATAAAAGAAACTTCAAAATGTCTCATTTAAACAAATTTTTTTATATATTTTATAATTGCTTTGTTGTGTCTGAATATGTAACAATATAGGACATTCGTTTTTTATGTTTATAAAAGTATCATTTACAATTACAATTTTGTTTGTGAGTTTTAAAGCTAAGAATTTAGACAATTTAATTGTTTTTGATTAGTCTTTTCAGCTTACTAATTTTAAATATACGCTAAATTTAATACTTATTCTTTTTTTTCCTGTCCTAAAATAATACCAATACAACATTTTTATGTTGATTACTTCACTCCATGGAATTAATTTTTTGAATTAATTTTTTTTTTACGTTTTAAAATGTGAGAATATGCAATATCTTTTGGTAAAACAACTCCTTGGAAGTATTAAAATGCTTCTCGTATGCTTCTCGTGACGCCTTTTTATGTGTGTTCGTTTCGCCTTGTATCCTTGA
The DNA here is from genome assembly GCA_008042515.1 of Drosophila truncata. Taxonomy (NCBI): domain Eukaryota; kingdom Metazoa; phylum Arthropoda; class Insecta; order Diptera; family Drosophilidae; genus Drosophila; species Drosophila truncata. The sequence continues at coordinate 12,292 of VNJQ01003316.1, read as the reverse complement.
GATCCTGTCAAAATGTAGCGCCTTTTGTTTTTGTGAATGTGAATGTGTGTGCTACTTGCTCTCCCCTTCCGTTCGCCATCGCCGTCGCCGTCGGTGTCGCTTCTCCTGTCACTGAGTTTCCTAAGGAAAATTAAAATGCATTAACACAACGCAACAATGTGGGCAAATGTTAACATTCAGCGCTAATTTGAATGTGGAAAATGGGGAAAAGCCGGAAAAGTGAGGGGGCTAAGGCAGAGACAGATGACAAAGAAAATTGCATCGAGCTAAGTTGGTTTGGAAATGAAAGGAGGGGCTTGCTGGGTTCAAATTTTTTATTTTCGTTTCAGAAATGTGCAAATTATGACATGGGAAACATTAGTATTGCTTACTTGTTGTATATTATTATATTTTTTTGAATTATGGGATTTTTTTAATTTAAATTTTATTTATTTTGAATATATGGATATAAAGTTATGAATAATAAATAAAATAATACATTTATAGTATTTCCTGCCTTTTGTTTAGTAAGCCAAAATTATAGTCTACTTTTTTGGTGCCTGCTTTCTACATATAAATTTTAAGCCATTTTAAAACAAATTAATTGTTTTCCTCACATCCTATGCAATTTTAAGCTTAAAATAAAATAATTAACTTAAAAATCATAATAGTATTGTGGGAGGAAGGATTAATTTCGACACCAAAGTAACTTTATCCGTCTTCTTTATTTCGCTCACCAATACAGAATGGATCGTGCTTAACATACGTTCTGTTTACCTAGTTTTAACATAGGTTTACTTAGCTTTAACATAGTCTTAACATCGATTACTTAGGTTTAACATAGGTTTACTTAGCTTAGTGTGTAGTACGAATATCGATAATATGGTGTGACCCTCTACTAGCCTACTACAGTATATCTGTATTTCAACCTTTGCGATTGCCGCATTAATCAAATGAAATGATTTCTCCGTCAAAGGCCAAGGAATTATTCGCATTCATTTTGGTCAAAATCAATTTTGTAAATTATAAAGTATTATGGGAATTTATGCGTGCACATATACAAATATATTTATATATAGAACCTTTTCATTTTTTGCTGGTCGTCTCAATAGAAACAAGTCGAGGGGAGGGGAAGGCGGAAACTGGAAGCCGCAGAATCGGATGTTGCATCAATTATATTGATTGCATTTGCATTGCCGCGCCACTTCGACTCTCTTTCCCTCCCTTTCTCTCACTCTCCCTCTATCTCTCTCTCTTCTGTATTCGAAAAGTGCAATAATGCAAATGCATTTTGCTTGCAATTTTGATTCTGATTTTGATTGAGTTGCGAATGTGCCGAAAATTTATTGGCCAAAATAAAAAGGGGGGCAGAAAATATCTTTGAATTATTTTACTTTAATTAAATGAATATGATTTTTTCTTTAATAATTCTGAAAACTTTTGAAAAATATTTTTGTATTTAATTTTTCATATTTATGTCATTATCCTTGAATATAATCCCTGTAACCGCTATCTAGATTTATTAAATCTTAGTTTCCATGTTCCTAGCCGTTCTCTGCTCATATTTACTTCCTCAACGTTTTCCCCACATTTTCCTGCATTTTTGTTCTCGTCTCGCAAGTTTTTCGACTCGAGACAATGAACAGCGACAGGATTTTTCATTGTTTACCGCGAGTTGAGACCATAAAACTACTAAACAAAACAAAAACCCCGCCCACTCCACGCCCATCATCAGCACCATCATTCCTCCGTTCACTCGTATTTTTCTCTTTGCCCCAACGAACACACAGTAAGAAAATATTATTACGAAATAAAAAAGTTTCAACTATGTAGTATTTTAGTGTAAATACCTTAATGACGAACGCTAATTACTTTTACAGATAGAATATATAAAAAATATTCCATCTTTCATTACTTTATAGCTTAAACTTACATAGGCCTTCAGCAGCTTTCGGATTCCATCAACAAATATATCGGATTTGAACATTTCGTCCTGATAGTCGGATATTACCAGGCCGGCATAGTCTAATATTTTGTCCTTTTCCATTAGAGTTGTGTTAAGTCTATTAATTTCTTTCTCCGCGTCGGAAAGCTTGGAAAATTTCTTTTTAAGAGAGTCATTATCCAAACATAAAACTTTAAGATCACGACGTGTGTCTCGCAGCTCTTCCTCGAGTTGGTTCGTTTTTCTGTCGACGAGCCATTTGAAAGCTGGATCGTAGCGGCGCTGAGCATCCTCCAAGTAGTGGTTGCGCATTCTAAGGTTAAAGTTCTCATGCACCAGCCGAGATATCTCCTCCTCCATTTGGCGCACCGAGCGGCCACGAGCTGCAGGGTTTTGATTTTGGAAATTTTTGAATTTTGACTAAAACCGAATATACAAATTTTTACTAACCACGCCTCTCAGAGCCACTCCCTATAGAGTGGCTCGATGCTGAACCTCTTAGATCCATGGCTTTTGTTTAATTTGAAAAACTTTTGTTGACTTGTTCAAGTAGAAAATTTTGTAAAAATATATTTTGGAAAATTATTTACTGGAAGTGATGTGCTTGATGCCAGGCGAAACTATGTTTTGAATAATAAGCCTTATTAGTATTAAGCAAGTTGCCGAAATTTCAGCCAAGGCCTACTAGAAAAAAAGGTTATTTCATTCAAGTTTGTATTAAGTTTGTATGTTTGTCCAGTATGACGGTTTGCTGGTTTTTCTAGGAATTAGTAAGATCTTTCACAGTACAGAAAAGAAAGCTCTGTTGTTCGCTCCTAAATAAAGCTAATAAATTTTAGTTGTACTTTTTAGGCAAACCACAAAAGTTAGTGGGAGGATGTAATTTTTCTACCCCCAACAACCAACATGCTCGTCGGTCCTTTGTGGTTTGGAGAAATCCAAACAGGGAGCTTCACTGGGCAACTCGTCGTCGGAAGTATGATGATTCCGGGCTGCATTTCCGCAAAAGGAGTCTGTAATCCTGTCTTTATAGATGGTATTATGCACCAAGATCAGTAACTAAAAATTTTCAAGGAAAATTTGAAGCAGTCGGCGGAGAAAATTGGCATTGAAAACACCTTTAAGTTAAAAAAGGACAATGACCCATAGAACAAGGCCCATATAGTGATATCCTGGCTGCTTTCCAAGTGTCTAAAAGCCTTGAACACGCTTCCCTAATCACCTGATCACAATCCTAGTGAGAATTTGTTGAAAGAACGGGACCGCCGTCTCCATAAAACGCCAATATCATCAATATCGAGTTTAAAGGAAGGCAAATTAGAGAAAATAGACCCCGAACACACTAAAAAAATTATTTAAAATATGCAAAATCGCTTAAGCGATACCATAAAATATAATAGTTATCATAACAAATATTAAAACAATTTAGTTTTCTTAAAATAGTATTTATTTCTTGGTTGTATAAGAAAAAACCGAATATTAATGTAACGCAAATGTTGAGTATTTTTTAGTTTTTCTTTAATTTTACATTTAATTTAAAATAAAACCTCAATATCTCTACCTCTATGAATAGTTAATAAAAATAGCTATCGTTTGCAATTTTTGATTATTTTTTTTAATTTAGCTTTAAACATTTTCTGTGCGTTTTAAATTGAAAAAATAAAATACCGAATATTAATGTTATCCACTGTAACTAACAAGTTGTTGATTTTTGCTTGCATTTTAAAATGAAATAATAATTATTTTTATTTAATTTTTATTAATTTTGAAGTTTGTCTTAATTTTTTGTTCTTTGAATGACTAATATTTTTGCAAAGTGCACACAAAAGCCAGAGTCAGAGGCAGCTAGATAAATGCAGTCAAGCAAATGCACGCGCGGAGAGGAGGGGTCTTTTGGGTTAGTGTTGCGGGCTCAGGGGGGGGGGGGCGAGGGACCCAAGATGGCTGCGGCAAAAATTAATCAAAACATTGCATAAAGGCAGCAAAAATAATAACAATAACAATGTAGAGCGTCAGGCAGAAAAGCAGAAAGAGACGTTGACAGGAGAGCACCACCATTGTGATGATGATGATGATGATGATGATGAGGAGGAGGATGATGATGATGACGATGCCACTGACACAAAAGCAGCAAACAACTGTCGACAAGGATCTCATTTGTTATCCTGATTATGTTGGCGCCTTCCAATGAGAGACAGAGACAAAGACACGGCAATAGTTGGGGGCTTTTGGGTGGCATTTAGGGGTGACATCACAGCACCAGCGTAGAAACATCAAGGAAATGCTAAAAAAACAACAAGAAACAAATAGAAAAGAACACCAAATTTAGATACAAATATTACTTAACAAGTATTGTTTGATTTTTAGCTAGAAATATTAATATGAAAAGTAGAAAATTATATTTTTTGAGCCATTCAAGTGAAATAATAGTTGTTAAGCGTTTTCTACAAAAACTCTGTGGTTTAATGTTGGAAAGTAAGATGGCTTTGATATAATATTACTTCGATTACTTTTCGATTACTACTACTTTTCGATTACTACTACTTTTCGATTACTACTTCTTTTCGATTACTACTACTTTTCGATTACTACTACTTTTCGATTACTACTACTGTAGCTTTTTTAATTGTTTTGATATATTAAATATATATATATAAAATGTTTATAAATATAATTTATATAAAACCAAAAGAAAAATATTAGTACATTATATTTTGTATATTTTCGTTATTATGTATATTTTTACATTGAAATACAAGCTAAAATTACCAATAAGCAGCAGCAATTGAGGTTCAATTTCAGTTTCCAGTATCGAATCAAATATATCAGATATTTAACCCATTAAATGACCATCACTTTAAAAATAAATCAAAACGAAATCAACAAAACGACAAGTAAAATAAAACAAAACAAGCGGGATAAGTAAATTCACGAATCAAAGACCACTCGGAGGGCCTTGAACTTGAACAACAATTGTTGGATTATCAAATCAAAAACAAAACAACAAAAACAAGAATAAAAATGGATAAAAAAGAACGTCGAAAAAGCTTAACAAAAAGAGGGTGGCAGGGAGGAAAACAAGAGGAGGTGGTATGAGGTGGCTTTTGGTTGCTGTGGGCAATGTTAGTGCAATTAATTAAAAAGCTAGATTCGCACACACTCTTGCTGGCAACAATAAAACAAAAAAAAAAAAAGACCACATGTGTGTGAAAAAAGAGGCAGAAAACTTTGCACAAATTAAAAAAAATCAAAACCAACAAGAAAAAGAATGGACAACTGTGCATTCGATTCTATACTCATTTCTGCACTCACTCCCCTTTTTTGCATACACATTTTGCCCTTTTCTCGGAAATATCTTTGATTTTTATACTCTTTTTGGGTTGAATATTATTATTTTTACATTTTGTTTAAGGGGTTTTTTTTTAAGAGATTGTCTTAAGTGTGGAAACCCTTAATTTCTTTGATATATATGTAATTTTCCTTAGAAATTAGACTGGTCTAATGCCAAATTATTCGACCTCATTTCGTCAGGGAAAGCTTGCCTGTTTGTTTGTATTTAAATTCGAATTAATTAAATTCTAATGAAATCAAGGAAATAGACCCCGGGTACACCTTAAACCTAATGTGGTTTTTTGAATGTTCAAGATATCGACAGGTGGCATTAATTGCTTTAAATTAAATTCAAATTAGAACAAAACGTATATAAAATAGCTGGTAATTAATTAAAATATAAAATATAAGCCACATAACGGAAAACGAATTTACATATATTTAAAAATATAAATAATAATGTAAAACGTGAAAAGTACCTTTAAAATATTTTAAGGATATATGTTTATTAAATGAAAATTCAAATACTTTCTATTATATACAAGTATTTAAACTAATTTTAGTTTATATCATAAATAATAAATGTTTATTGTAATAATAAATAAATTATTATATAGGAATGATAAAGTGTTCTATAATAATATTTTAAATTATATTTATATAATTCTACTTTTAATAAACTCAAAAAAATAAGAAAGAAAGTTAGCTTCGGCTCGCCGAAGTTTATATACCCTTGCAGATTGCAATTGAACTATAAAATTAAAAATAGCGAAGTTCTGGCTTGTTCTATTATTTCTCTGATTGTTCCTATAGCAGCTATAGAATATAGCAGTCCGTTTTTTAAAAAATTCGAACCGAAATTCTGGAATAATAAAATATGGCCAAATCGTAAATTGTATGAAAATATGTTAAAAAACAGCGAAGTTGTGATTTTTTTCTATTATTTCCTTGATTGTTCCTATGACATCTATAGGATATAGTAGCCCGATTTTCATGAAATTAAAAGCGAATTTCTCAAAAAACAAAATATGGCCAAATCTCAAATTTTATTGAAATATATTGGAAACTGACAAAGTTAAACAACATTTTCCGGGCGTTCCTATGGCAGCTATATGATATATTCGTCCAATCCGGCCCGTTCCAACTTATGTGGGTAAAGTATATAGAAGACTACCTACCAATTTTCATTCAGATAGATCCAAAATTGAGGGACTAGTTTGCGTATTACATGTTATTATAATACCCTGCAATGGTATGTCCATTCTATGTGTATATCTATTTATATATTTGTCTATTATTTCTTTTAAAAAATTTCTATAACAAAACATTGTTTAAATTAAAACACATGACACAATAAGTATTATTATTAACACTAAAATTCCAAACTTTAGTAAAGGAAGGGTATTCAAAGTATCCCGTTCCCGAAGGCTTGTCTTTATCATTTGTTCTTGCATCGTTCTTGTTGTTGGGTTTTTCTTTTTCTGATTGAATTGAAAACATTTTATGCATTTGATTTAATCAAAAGAAAAACAGAATGCAGTGCCGTGGTCTCGGGTTCAGGTTCACCAATGCCATTCCCAGGGTCCAGGGGTGGGTGGATGGTGGATGGTGGATGGGTGGTCATTGAAATGAAATGCAAAATGGCATTCATTCATGCAATTTGCATTGTTCGACAGCCTTCCCCCCGGCGAAGGCAACAGCAGCCACAACATCGGAATAAACCTCATCCACTTCCGATCACTTCGACGATGATTCCTCCTCCAACCACCCCTCCACTCCCGCCCTTCGCCTCCTATTGCAGGCAGGGCCAAACGTTTAGTCGTCGGCCACCTGTGCCCATCACAAACAATAAAAAAGCAAATAAAAAATAAAAGAAAGAAAGAAAGGCAATGCCAAGGAAAGGGTCAGCAGCAGAAAGACGATATTGGGGTACCCTATAAACGAAATATGTAGAGAATAATTATGTCACCTTAAATAATTGTAATAATTTAGGAATTCTTACAAATCAAATAAAGTATTTATTTTAAGATTCAATATCAATTCTAAGTAATACAATCAGCTTAATAATAGTAATAATAATAAATACGACTTTGTACTACTTAAGAAATAAATAAAAGTATTGATTGTAAACTTAATTATTAATTCGAAGTAATACATTTAATTTAATAAAAGTAGGGAAGAGCTAGAGAAAACATGAACATGAATATTTGAAAATATAATTAAATTATGTTTTCAAGAAAGCGAATATTTGAGGTCTTCTTGAGGGCGTTTAATGCAAAAAAAAGCTTGCGATTGTCAAAGGTCTTTTTATAAATTAAGAAAAAATATATGTCTTATTAATATTTAATAATTAATAAGATTAGAATTTAAATGATAAATTTGAATTTATACGATTGGGAACTAAAAACCTAATTCAATAATCATAAAAAATTTAGACATTTTTTGTTTAATTTCCTAAGAAGTTTAATCATTAAAATTGTCAATAACAATATTTTAAAAATTTATTAACAAAGCATTTCTGTAGGTTTTACGATAAACTAGCAACAAATCAAACAATTCTATAAATACGAAATCTTTTATTACGATAAGATATTTTTTATTTATATATTCTTGTTGTATTTTTTTTGTGTATAATGTTTTTGTTTATTATACTTTTAACTAAGTTCAAAAATTGAATAAAAGAATTTCCCTTTTTCGCCTCTTTCAGAAGCACAAAACATCCAAATTAACTTTTCCTTTAACTTTGCATTTTCACATATGCACATTTCCCCCGGTTTTCCGACGTATGACAAGTTCCAGGTCCGCTGACCTCAGCCACGTTCCAACCTCCTCATGTTTTCCGACCCTCCCCCTTATTGGTAGCTGCAACTTTTTGCGCTTGGTTTTTGTTTCTATCTCTCCTGCTCCCTGTTCCCTGCTGATTTCCTTTTTTATTTTTTATTTGCAGCTCTCGGTTTTTTGTGTAATTTATTTGCCGTTTTGCTTGTAATTTGTTACAGTTTTTTAATCTTGCATTGTTCTAAGCAGTCGCATTGTGGCGGGGAGACAAGGTGCGGGACAGTCAGAGCGGTGACTGATGGAATCTGAATGAAGGACCCATGTCTGACGGACCCGGGACTTGCATCCGTTTCTAAATCATGCATTGAAAAAATAAATTACATTTTTGGATCATACAAAATAAGAAAACCAGAGCTTATCCTAAAATAGGGGAAGATCCTAAATAAATTCCATTTTTTTGATCATACAAAATAAGAAAACCAGAGCTTATCCTAAAATAGGGGAAGATCCTAAATGGGAAGTTAGGAATTCTGAAAGCAACAACAATTTCCTGAAGTCGTAAAATATAAATTTCGACATAGATTTAATTAAAAATTTTATTAAAAGCATCATAACAATAAGAAAACATAAAAACGCAAAATTTTGTGCCATAAATATTGCAATTATTTTTCACTATCCCTTTTTTTACGGTGTATGAAAAGGGCTTGAGCGAAGTGGGCGTTACTAATGGAGGAGGCGGTATGGGATGCAGCCGCAATGTAATCAACATCATAATCAGTGGCGACGCGCTGAGTTCCGAGTCCCTTTCCATAACCCTTTTTTACACCATTAAAAAAAAAAATAATAAAATATTTATAAATAATAATAACTATAAAACAATATAAATAATAACTATAAAACAATATAAATAATAAATAATACTAATAAATTAAAACAAGAAATATTAAAATGCGTTTTTTATTAGTAAGAAATATAAGATTGGAAGGAGTTTTGAAATATATGAAATAACGTATAGATATCCATTATAATAAATTATTATAATTAAATTATTTCCGTTCCAAATTATCATCTTCCATTTTTTTTAACTGCATAAGGGCCATGCATCTGTGCATCTGCATTGTCCTGAAGCGACAGGAGGCGCCAAGTCAGAAAGGATGAGCCAGCTGCAGCTGCTACTCATCATGATGCTACTACTACTGCCTTTCCGATTCCCGTTCCAGCTCCTGATCCTGCTCCTGGTCCTGCAACTGGTCCCTTCAGCTTCTTCCCTTCCCCATACTGCGTATTCTCGTTCAGGACCTGTTGTCCGAGTTGGGCAAAACTCATTTGCCCCGCTCAAATGTGTGCGAATCCCCTCCTAGAGATGAAATAGGAAAAATATTTAAGTGGAATACAAATTTTATAAAGACGTTAAAAAACATAAAAAGAATGCCTTGCAATTATTCATTTAAAAATATTGATATTTAAATATTTACAGTAAAAAAAGATGTGTTATGTTTAAAAAATTTCAGAAGAGTTTTAAACTTAAATTATAATATTTAAAGCAAAAAAATTATTTAGAGTGAATAGTATTTAAGTTTTATATATTTAAATTTAAAAACTATCGCTTGAGGTGCATCCATCTCAATCTTCCTATTAAACCATCGCACGTTCATTTTTAATTATTATAATTTTACATTCTAAGCACACACACACACATGCTTACAGGCTACAACAATGCCTGCAAAAAAAACAACAAATAATAAAAAAAAACACACATAAAATAAAACAAGAACAACAATAGACGAAGGCGGCGCTATCACATAATTCAAAATTCATTTGGAAGGCGCACAAAAGGCGCCCCATGGAAGTAAAATGGGAATGGGAATGGAATTGGAATCCAAGCCAGAGACCACATAATAATACATATTATTAATAAAAAAAAACAAAGGAGGGAAGAGAGGGCGAGGACTGGGCAACAATAAGAACTAGATGTGTGAATGCCGAATACAATAAAATAATAATCAACAATGCCCAGTCACACACACACACGCTCACACATAAATATGATTTTCTTTTTTAATATTTTCCAACTTGCTTCAACGTTTTATCGAAATAATAATGAGGGTGCAAGTACAGTGCATTTCGCAGCTATTAAGGAAGACGAATATCCTTTGAGTTAACTGAAAAAAACTTGAAAAATAATTTAAATTTAGTATTAAAAAGATTAAAAATAGGAAGTACTGTACATTTCTATAAAAAATATACGTTAAATTACAGAAAGGATTATATTTTTAATTATTTTTATATGAAAAAAATTTAAATTTTAATTTTAGCCTCAAAAAGTAACACTAAGAACTCGTCAGTAGGAAGAGCGAAGGATTTAGGATTTATATCTAATGACAATTATCAATTAGTTAATTAGGTTTGTACAACACAACATATGTAGGGTAGTAACGAAACGTAGTGTATGAGCAAATGATAAGAAATAAATACATTTCATTGCAAAACAAATTTTAATCTGAAACCAAGCTGAATAAAAACAAGAAAGGAAAGCTAACTTTGGGCGGAGCCGAAGTTTATATACCCTTGCAGAATATTCTGTAAATTATATTTTCCAAATTGAATCATATGCAATCTATATTAAATGACTTAACGATAAGGCTGAAATGGCCGGGTAAATTCCGATCGTTCAGTTATATGGCAGCTATAAGATATAGTCGACCGATCGTTATGAAATTTGGTAGGTCGGATCAACTGACCAAATATATAATATGTACGAAGTTTTTCTTTTCTATCTTCAAAAACACAAAAGATGGGCAATTTTCGATTTTTCAGTTATATTATTATATCTATAGCTATATCTTATAGTCGGCCGATCCTGATAAAATTTGGTTTGTCGTAGTATTTTGCCAAAAATAGCATTCTTACTAAATTTGAACTCTATAACTTTAAAATCGCCGAAGTTATAGCATTTCCGATCAATCAGTTATATGGCAGCTATAGGACATAGTCGGCCGATCCTTATGAAATTTGGTATGTCGTATTATGTTGCCAACAATATTCTCTAACTCTAAAAACACCGAAGTTATACCATTTCCGATCAATCAGTTATATGGCAGCTATAG
>VNJQ01003313.1:0-13327 GCA_008042515.1 Drosophila truncata | reverse complement strand
TGTGTGCAAAGTTTCAAGTCGATAGCTTTAAAACTGAGAGACTAGTTTGCGTAGAAACAGACAGACGGACAGACGGACAGACGGACAGACGGACAGACGGACAGACGGACATGCTTATATCAACTCAGGAGGTGATCCTGACCAAGAATATATATACTTTATAGGGTCGGAGATGTCTCCTTCACTGCGTTGCACACTTTTGACCAAAATTATAATACCCTCTGCAAGGGTATAAAAATTATTTGCTAAAAATATAAAAACTTTGACGTGGGACCGGTCCTCCCCGTGAATTGAACTTGGGACAACATCTAACAAGAAAGAAAGCTAACTTCGGCTCGCCGAAGTTTTATACCCTTGCAGATTGCAATTGATCTATAAAATTAAAATCGAAATTCTGAAATAATAATAAGAGGCCAAATCCCAAATTTGATTTAACTATTTTGAGAAATAGCGAAACTATGAATTTTTTATTATTACTCTGATTGTTCCTATGGCAGCTATAGGATATAGTCGTCTGATTTTCATGAAATTCAAACTAAGATTCCCAAATAATATTAAGTGGCCAAATCTCAAATTTGATGAAAATATGTTGAGAAACAGCGAAGTTATGATTTTTTCTATTATTACCCTGATTGTTCCTATGGCAGCTATAGGATATAGTCGTCCGATTGTCATAAAATTAAAATCAAAACTCTGAAATAATATTAAGTGACTAAAGCTAAAGTTTGATGAAAATATGTTGAGAAACAGCGAAGTTATAGCTTTTTTTCCAAAAATTTTGCAGATTGTTTCTACTGTTCCCGATTTTTCCTATGGCAGCAATAAGATATAGTCGTCCGATTTTCATGAAATTTGATACGAAGTTCTGAAACAATAATAAATGGCCAAATATCAAATTTGGTGATTATATGTTGAAAACTGACAAAGTTATAAATTTTTTTCCAAAATTTTACCGATCTTTCCTATGGCAGCTATATGATATAGTCGTCCGATCCGGCCCGTTCCGACTTATGTAGGAGTGAGAGCATAAAGAAGACTACCTGCAAAGTTTCATTCAGATAGCTTCAAAACTGAGGGACTAGTTTGCGTATAATCGGACAGACGGACAGACCGACAGACGGACATGGCTAGATCGACTCGGCTGTTGATGCTGATCAAGAATATATATACTTCATAGGGTCGGAGATGTCTCCTTCACTGCGTTGCAAACTTCTCACTGAAACTATAATAGCCTGCAAGGGTATAAAAATAGCTCTACGTTGTTTCATTATATGTATGCAGGCAAAGAATGTGACCATTGCAAGTGTATTGGTGCATGTGTTATTTGGAGCCCTCTTGAATACATAATATGTATAAAGTAAAAAGCCTATATCTCCGCTATTTATGGCACGATCGTAATGAAATTTAGACAATCTGTGTATTTTGATAAAATACATAAAGGTTTGGTTTACCTAACTTTATAAATTTAGGAGAAATAAGTTTTTTCAAATAGCTCCAAAAATTGAAAACAACTTGATCTGCGTGTATAAGAAGTCTAAATCCGAAGTTTGGTGTCTCTAGATCTTATAGTCCCCGAGATCTAGGCGTTCATACACACAGAAAGATACACGGACAGACGGATGGACGGACGGACAGACGGACAGACGGACAGACGGACATGGCTATATCGACTCCTTTAGTGGTCCTGACAAATATTTAGGTATCTTTTGGGGTTCTGCCACACCTCCATCTGTCTGTTACAGAATAGCGCACTCGCACAAAATTATAATACCTTTGTACCTTTGGTACAGGGTATAATAATAAGACCTTATTAAAAGAGAGCGCCAAATTTTTTGTGGTCTGCTGTTTGATCTTATGAACTTTACAAATTGCATCAAAATGTTAAATACTGTTTATGTAATGTAAAGTAAATTTATTTATTGTAAATAGAATTACATAATTTTGAAAATTTTACATATTTGCAACTGAAAAGGTTGAAAAGGTTGACAGTTTTGTTAATTCTTATGTTTGAAAATATTTAGTATTGACTTTACCATTCAAAATTAAATTTTTAATTTATCACATTATTCGAAGCACAAAGTTTTCATCATATTAATTGCTTTAATTCGATAAATTTCGATTCTAACTTATTTTATAAGCTAGGCACATATCAAAAGGGAATAAAGAAATAAGACGAAATTTCCAGAGGTTACCAGCTTCCTGCATAAGCATTGGCCGAGGCCTTGGCGTAGGCACCGCTCCCTCCTCCGCCGCCGCCGCCATTCCCGCACGAGTGGCAGCCGCCTCCATTGTTGCCACCTCCTCCTCCGTAGCTCCAGCTGTTGGCGCTGCTGCTGGCATAGGAGCCACTGCCGCCGGATCCACCGCCACCGCCGCCCCATTGTGTGGGTTGTCCTCCGCCGCCACCATGGTAACCACCACCTCCATTGTAGCCACCTCCTCCTCCACCATGGTAACCGCCGCCGCCGCCACCCCACTGGTGACCACCTCCTCCTCCTCCTCCACTGTAGACTGGCTTTACAATATAGACATCGATGATACTGCCTCCGCCGTGGCCTTGGCCTCCACCGTGATAGCCGCCTCCTCCACCTCCATGATAGCCTCCTCCTCCATTATAGCCGCCTCCTTGATAGCCGCCTCCGCCATGATAGCCGCCACCTCCAGCGTTAAAGCCGCCTCCTCCGCCGCCTCCCCAGCCGAAACCACCCCCGCCGCCTCCTCCCCAGCCTCCACCGGAGCCGCCACCACCGAAGAGTAACTTCTTTTTCAAACCCAGCAGCGATGGCTCGGCCAAGTTCACACAGCTGGCTAGGATTAGCAGCCACAGGCTGCATGTCTGCCAAAATTTCATCTTAGTTCCGGTTCGGATTGGCTTGCCCTTAAACTGGAATCGATTCTCGTCAGAGTTTAGTTTGTTGTCGCGGCTGGAGAACAACTAGTCATCGCTCGGCGATAGGCTTCATGCTTTATAAGATCCACCCTATTGTTTGTTTGGGAACATAGGTATAGGTTTGTGGATGGGATAGTATAGAATCGAGGTGGATTTGCTCTCATGGGAAGCTCGGGGGAGTTACACAACATTAATTACTCTCAATGGGCCAGCGGCTGCATCGATGGGAGCCCTGACTTGTTGATGCCCTGACTAGAGGTGTATATGGTGAGGAAAAGTACAATATTGTAAATATGATGGACTTGGCTATATCGAATTGCATTGCTTTTGGAATACTAGATACCTCTTCGGAATTTAAAGATTGTCTTTATATAATTTTTGGGGAAATGTTCAAAAAATATCACTCATACGTCCCGTCTGGATCATTTTTATAAAAACATCACTCATACGCACTGGTGTCCGAGTGATATAGTAATGATACCTCTCTTTTTCATAGAGTAAGCGTAATTACATGCATGACATCTACTGGAAAATCCCTCTTACTCATCTTTCAAAGATGAAAGAGAGAGAATAATGCATGCCAGAGACCTAGTGTTAAAAGAGATGAAAGGCAAAGCTATTTAAAAGCTAAGCATTAGGGGTCGAATCACGTCATAACTCACAGTAAATAAATGACTGTAAGTAACTACTATAAATATGTAAGTAAAATATATGCAAACTTAGCTTATAACTTGGTTGTTTTGTATACAAAACTTATCAGTATGTGGGAGGCCGGCAGGTCAATCGAAAAATCCCCGCCGAAACGAAAAGAATGTGTTAAGGAAGGCTCGAAATTACTTCGGTGGAAGTCTCAGAAATTCCTGAAGTAACTAGAAATTAAAAAGATCCGCTTTCAAAGATTATTGATAAAGCGCCTTTGTGGCCTTACTTATGTATCCCTGATCCATCATAAAACGTAAAGATTACCTTTTGTTTTTAGTATGCAAAAGTATAAAATGTTTATTTAAGTAAAAACAATCTAGGAAGGGATGGTTTTTCTCAGAAATTATGAAGAGAAATGAGTAGTTGGGAGTTGTAGAAAATCAGTTAGGAGCAGGGATCAGTGTTTGCCGGAAGGAACACACTGCATCCAGATCTTGGTGCCGAAGGCAGTTGCTAGGAGTATCTTCGGTTCAGGTTTGGGTTCTATCTCGCTGTCTAGAATCTACCAGCCACCTCCTCCATGCTTGCCGCCGCCACCACCATGCTTGCCACCACCTCCGTTGCCACCACCTCCATGCTTGCCGCCACCGCCACCGCCGCCGTGCTTGCCACCGCCTCCGCCTCCTCCTCCGTTCTTCTGCCAGCCTCCTTGTCCACCGCCTCCATTGCCGCCTCCACCTCCACCTCCATTCTTTTGCCACCCTCCTTGGCCTCCGCCTCCACCTCCATTCTTTTGCCAGCCTCCTTGGCCGCCGCCACCACCTCCACCGCCACTGCCGCCGGCAGATACGATAGCGAAGAGGAGGCCAAAGAGGAAGATAGCGAGCAGAGCGAAGCGCATGGTGTTGGTGTTGAGTTGACTTTCTTTTCACAAACTGGAAACTGTAACTGCAGCGAGTACTGGCTGCGAACAAACTGATGTCTTATCCAGGCCTTAGCTTCACTTTATATAGTCGTCGACGGAACGGTTTTGGATCGGGGATTGGATATAGACAAGTCATGCTGCAGCATAGGAAGCCGCCACGGGCTCCAACCAATGATCTTGATCTTGGCCAAAAGCCATTAATTAATGGTGCTGAAAACCAGGTGTCCGTGTCATTTATCATTTATCATTTGAATTAATATTTATATTGCACTTTCGCAGTCTCGCAAGTTCTAGGGTATTTTTAGGGTATCTAGGGAAAAGTCCAAGCCTAAATGAAGCAGCTACATGAAAATTTTCTATGTACATTTTAGGCGCCTTTAATAGCAGATGAACTGGGAGCCCCTTAAAGTATTCTCTTTCTTAAAACCAAACAATTATTTTATCTTGTGTAGCAATGTTTATGCTTTGCAGGGTATAGAAAAATCCGAATGTAAAGCTATGAAAAGTCACTTTCTTCTCCGCAAATTAGATTCGACACAAAAACAACAAATTAACCCTACAGATGGGGGAGTAAAGCAAAAAAACATTAGAAACAAATAGAATGTTCGTCTGAAGTGTTCAAGCAAGCACTTTACTGGACTTGAAGTTGTTCCACGTGACCTTAGAGCCCAGTCTGCCCCACAGCGCACAGTGGACGGTCCAATAAGCCAAAAATAAAAAAATTAATGTTTGAATTTTAACTTCAAATGTTCGGCGTCTCGTTGTCCATAAAACTATGCATCAAAATTGATATATTTTTTTTCTTTTACTTCGCACATTTGCGAAGAAAATGTCAGGTAAAGTGACAGCACAAAACGTGCGGCAAATATTAAGTATTGCATCGTAGTACAAGCACTTCAGAAATACTTAAAAAACCATAAACAAGTAAAATTAAAGTGATCAAACTAAAATGAACATAATAGTTGAAGGTATTTACTTTGTGTTTTTGTGTTATTTGAATTGCGTTGTTTGTGTGTTTTTAAAAAAACATTTGCGTAAAGCCTTATTGTTCATGTATAACCAAAAAAAAACAATTTTCAGATGGAGTAAAAGATGTTTTGCCAATGACGCCCTTCAACGAAAAAATTTTTCATAAATTCTTCAATATTTAGTTAATCTGTGTTATGAAAATGAGCTGCTACAATTTGCTACCCTTGATGTAATCAAGCATTCAATACCTCCATCTCGCCCCAAATGTCTATGTTTTTGTGTCGTTTTTTCGTGCGTTTGTTACTGATTTTTCGTTTCTTTGTTTTGTGCGCTTCTTATTGTTGTATTTCTAAGTTTTTGTGTCCATTTTAGACAAATCAGTTTACCATTTGCTTGACTAATGGTTCTTTTTTTGAATTAACATTTTTTTTATTAACAACTTATTGTATATTACATTCAACTATTCTTATTGTCGTTTGGAAGTATTTTTTGCCGCCTTCTCCATACAAGACCGTCCACTGTGCAGTGTTAAATAGGAATGAAAGAAAAATATTGAAAATATTGTAATCTACAATATAAAAATATGTCGGGGTTTCTCCCTGACGCAATAACTCCAGAACGCACGAACCGATTTCCACGGTTTTGCATACGATGGAAAGGTCTTGGGCTCCGTCAGGTTTACAGCAAACAAAGATCAGGAAAAATGACAAGGATATCGCTGTCCATGAAGAAATAGTCTATTTGTATATTTTCTAACAATAGTAGGCGATGTGGTGTTATTCATTCTATACTATAGAATCTATAGCAATAATATAGTGTACATATATTTAATTTTAGTCGAACTTTAAAGTTGAGCACTGCAATACAGTACAATAATACAATAATACAATAAATTTCGTTATATTGTGTTCACTGTGAAATTGTGAAAAAAAGTAAAAAGTAAGTTATGCGTTTCCTGACATTTTAATTGGAACCCGTCAAATCAATCACGTGTATTGTGCTAATTTTTAATCAATTCCTACAGCAGGCATTTAAATTAGTAAGTTGAACTGTGTAAATTTTGTGGATCGTCCATTTGAGGTTATATTCACCACTCTGTCCATAATCCAAAATGCCTAGAGTAGGACGTGCGAACATCGGCCGCCGCACAAGCCATGCAAGCCAGCAATAAGTGTATTCACAGAACTTAAGCGAAGAAAGATAAAATCCCGATTGAGACAACGCGTGAGCACACGAAAATCATTGGCATCAAACAATCGTTTGGCATTCCAATATGATCCCACTGCAAACTACAGTGATGATGAACATTTATATATTGGACCAATGACGACTATATGCCGATATTGCAATGCGTTAAAGTTTAAAAGAAAAAAGGCTGGATTGTGCTGCGGAAATGGAAAAGTCAAACTGGATCCTTTACTTACACCACCACAGCCACTGACAATTGTTTGATGGAAGTGCCCAGCAGACAAAGAAGCGGATGTGAGCGGATGGGTCTGCGAAATGTCCGCAAAAGATATTAAATGCGGGCAAAGCATCGGAATTTCCGCATTAGGTTCGGTAAATGCTTAAAAACTTACAGCAAAACGAAGCGCAATCGGAACTATGGCGTCCCTCGTCGAAGGGGCGAAATAGTCCCGCTAGCGGACTCTGAAACGTACAGTGAGCGGGAAAATAGCGGATTTACTGGCTCTAAAACGGACCAGCTCCGGGAGTACTGCTCTTTCCTTGAAATCGTATGTATAAGCGTTCTCGATATTGAGGTTTGGTTTGCTGAGTAGCCGAGTTGGTAAGCGGTCTGTCTGTGAATTCTGTGACATGGGTTCCGAGTCCTTACCGGGACGCAAAAAATGTGTAAGATTTTATTTGGGATTTATTTACGAATGATATGAATTGCTAATAATTTGTAACCTTATAATTATAGATTTTAACAAAATGTCTTTTAGGTCGAAGCTTAAGTAAACCATAGATTAGTTGTTGTCTAGCTTGGGATTAAATACAAAGTTTAACAAGAAAGGAAGCTAACTTCGGCTCGCCGAAGTTTATATACCCTTGCAGATTGCAATTGAACTTTAAAATTAAAAACGAAATTCTAAGAGAACATTGATTGGCCGAATCTAAAATTTGATGAAAATATGTTGAGAAACAACTGAGTTATGTTTTTTTCTATTATTTCTTTGATTGTTCCTATGGCAGCTATAGGATATAGTCGTCCGATTTTCATGAAATTTAAATCAACTAAATCTCAAGTTTGATGAAAATATGTTTGAGAAGTTATGATTTTCTCTATTATTTTCCTGATTGTTCCTATGGCAGCTATAGGATATAGTCGTCCGATTTTCATAAAATTTAAATCGAAAATCTGGAATAATAATTAATGGGCAAATATCAAAATTGGTGAAAATATATTAAAAACTGACAAAGCTATAATTTCTTTTTCGAAAAATGTACCGATCGTTCCTATGGCAGCTATATGATATAGTCGTCCGATCCGGCCCGTTCCGACATATGTACGAGTGAGAGTATATAGGAGACTAACTGCAAAGTTTCATTCAGATAGCTTTAAAACTGAGGGACTAGTTTGCGTAGAAACGGACAGACGGACATGGCTAGATCGACTCGGCTGTTAATGCTGATCAAGAATATATATACTTTATAGGGTCGGAGATGTCTCCTTCACAGCGTTGCAAACTTCTGACTGAAATTATAATACCCTGCAAGGGTATAAAAAGGTTTAGTTTAAGAGTTAGGGGAATTAAATTGAATTAAATTTTTTTATTTATTTTTATAGCCTAATCGAGACCCGGTTTTGATATTAGAAAAGTGTCACTCGCAAGATTTCAAAAGTTCCGCAAACGATATGTTTTTCGGGTTCCGGAAATGATAGCTTTTGCTGCCACAAAACCCATGCCAGGTGATTTATTTTTTTGTCGTTCTTGAGTCCGAAATCGGACGTTTTATCCGCCTTAAACCCGCAAAACTATCATTTGTAATATTATAAACGAAGTTTTGTCTGCTGGGATTGCATCTAACAGATTTGGAGGAGTAGCCCTGCTAATCCACAAATCAATCCAACACACTCAAAGTAATATCAATGAAGATGTAGAAGCAATAGCAGCAGAGATAAAATCAAAAGAAAATTTTAAAGTACACTTGGCCCTCGCTTAACACGGGGGTTACGATCCTAGAAAATGTCGTGTTAAGCGAAATCGTGTTAAGCGAAACATGGATTCAGTACAAAATAAGGGGTTACTTTCTCAAAATTCAAAACTGGCAGCAATTAAAATTTTTGATTGTTCAAATTTGGTCGGTTTTTATTAAAGTTTTATTTTACAAATTAAAAGTTAATATTTAACTAAAAAAGTGGCTTCATGTAATTAATAATTAATTAATAGGTTAAACTTAAAAATGGAAAAACAAAGGAGATAATTTCATTCTATTAATATCATTCATTGTTTGAGCCAGTTTATTTTAGCATGTTTTCTTTTTTAATGGCTCTTTATAAAAAAAATCAATCATTTTCGACTGTTTTGTAACCTTTAATGTTTCTTTATAGGCACTAACGCGATAAACGCAGTAAAAAAATACATATCGATATTTTGAAATCGTGTAAGAACGAGGTTTTTAGCGTGTTAAAGGGGGAATGGGTGCAAATTTGCAACCGTGTAAGACCGAGTTAGTGCTAAAAGAGTTCGTGTTAAGCGAGGGCCAAGTGTATACTCCATTTATATTTCACCTAACAAATCCTTTACACGCAATAACCTGAACAACGTAATTAACTTTAACAACGAAACTGTTATGATAACAGGAGATTTCAACAGCTGGCACCAAAACTGGGGATCTGCACACTCGAATTCAAGAGGAAAAACAAAAACAATAGCCAAATTCATTGAACAGTCACAACTTACACTACTAAATGATAAATCACCAACACTCACTGATAGAAAAAAAAAGTTTACTTTTGAGAATTTGTGCATTCTCAAAATTAATTCTTAATATAAGTACGAAAATTCTTAAAGTAGGTTTTTTTAGGCTTAATTCAAGACCAAAAAAAAATAGATTTTAAATTTTTCACATTCTTAAAAAAAATTTTAAAATGAGACCAAATATTCTCAAAAAAATACCAAATAATCTTAAAACGATACCAAAAAAGATTAATATCGAGAAAAAAAAGTTCCTAAATTGAGATTTTTGGCGTTCTTAATTTTCCAGAGGAGAGTGCATACTACTGTTGTCTCATTCTTTCTTATACAAAAATGGAAATCAAAATGCGGTCTCACTCTTTCTATTCGCTACTGTTGAGTATGTACACGCAATGACACGAGTCTAAAGCCATGATATATTAAGTGCAAGGTAGTCTCGCTGGCATACTAATGGTACAAAAACCCAAAAAAGACCACCATGCTCCTTATTATATCATGGCTTCAGACGCGTGCCATTCGCGCGTTTCTCATTTACTTATTGGCGGTCGGTACAAAAGTGTGTATAATGAGCGAGTTCGAGTGCAGTGATAGCTTTGATAGTTATGCTGATGATTTTCGGCTTCGGAATTTATTGATGCTGTTTAACTTGGAGAGTGTTGGCGTTTACCTACAACGTAAGTAATATTTAATTATATTGTGGTAGCTGCAACTTATTTTGAAAGAGCACAAACATATGCATGTATTTACATACATACATAAGTGCATAATAATGTGATTTCTAATGCAAAGTGCGAATTGTATTTGGCTTATGTTTGTACATGCATATGGTTGTACATGCATATTCGTAGATCTGTATGTACGAATGTGCACTGTTTAGTATAAATACATAGTTGTGGAAACTAAAAATTGTGCTTAAGTTTAAGAGTGCTAAAGTGTTTTCGTGATGCATGTATACAGTGACGCGTAAAATGCCGAAACGCGGCTTGCAAGTACAGTTACATACATACAAACATATGTACATATGTATTTAGCTGCAAACCTTTTCATGCGTTTCTGCACTACCAAAAATATGTTATAAAACAATAACAAATGTATAAAAGTGAGAGTAAGAACAATGTTATTGTCTTATAACATATTTTTGGTTGTACAGAAAAGTTGTACATGAAAAGGTTTGCAGCTAAATACATATGTATGTACATATGTTTCTATGTATGCATGTGTGCACAAATGCATGTATTTGTCATATGCACCCACCGCTATTTAGCATTCGACGCGTCGAAAATCTTAAAATATTTATGTTTCATTGTGTTAATAATTATATTTATTTATTTTTGCAGAGGCTTCCGTTACATATGAAAGTCTCAAATATTTAAGGGATGACGATTTACGGGAGGCTAGTCCTCCATTGGGATTGAGAGTTATCTTCCGGGAGAAGTTAACGGAGTGGAAGAAAAAAGAGGTAAGAGGAATTTAGGTTACAAATAAAAAAACTTTAAAAACTGTCCTCTTGCCAAGGTAAATCTAGCCATGTCCGCCTGTCTGTCAGTTTTTAAGCTTTCTGAATGAAACTTTGCAGTAAATCTTATATATACTATCACTCGTTCATAAGTCGGAACGGCCAGAATCGGACGACTATATCATATAGCTGCCATAGAAACAATCAAGGAAAGAAAATAAAAATAACTTCGCTGTTTCTTAACATATACTCATCAAATTCGAGATTTGGCCACTTATTTTTTCAGAATTTCGTTTCAAATTATATAGTTAAATTGCAATCTGCAAGAATTTTTTTGGCTCGCCGAAGTTTGCTTCCTTTCTTGTTAAAAACCAATTTACTTTTACAGATACGCAGGATTATTTATACACCCTCCTGCTTACATCAGTGCTTCCTTCAAATGCAAGATTTAAATCTGCAACTGGAAAGCGCACTAGGAAGGCTACCATACTGGATTGTCAGGAAAGTTTAGTCCTGCGTCTGCATTCGATAAACGATTATCAACGGAAAATTAATGAAACCGTAAACAAATATTACTCAGCGGGGCTGAGTATTCAACCATTTTTAATCGCCGAAGGAGTTTCAGACTCATTATTACAAAATTTTTACGTGTATTTTAACGGCGTATTGCTTAAGTTCAATTCATTTTTAGAAGCGTTGGACACGTGCTTTAAAATATTTAGTACATTACATTTAAAATACCCAGACGCCTGCTATCAGTCATGACTGTTTATTCAGAAATATTTTTTTGAAATAAGCACGAAATACGATTCTAAATGTGGCAACATTTTAGCATTTATTCAATTTTTGAAGAACAATAATTCTTAACAACATGTATACCTGTTTTAAATGCCTTAACAATTTTTCAGATCCAAATGATCTAATTATTCATTTAAAGTCCATTCATTTAATGACCAGTAAAGGCCTATATATTGTATGTGAACAAAATAAATGTAAACAAAAATTTTCAAACTTTAGAAGGTTTTGTTTACATTTGGAAAGACATAAAGAAAAAAAATTAAATGACTTAAATTATGTAAATGAAAATAATTAAGTTTGTGAAAATTCGTACATTTGCCTAGGAGCTTTGAAAAGTAATGAAGAATCGTGTGAGGTTCCCGATAATAATCAAATAATATAAATGATTTAAATATTCGAAGTAACTTAATTACTAGTCATCACAAGATGTATGTAAACAATTTCGGTCCTTTGAAGCCGAATTAATCCTCCTCATTCTTTAGTAAAATTTTCAAAATTTTTATTAGATAACAAAACAACACTTGAGCGTGAAATTTCTTTTATATCTACAAAAGACGATTTAAGCAAACGTGTAAACTTAAGTGAATACTTTAAAAACGCAATAATATCGGATGAAATTATATATAAGGGAACACGATACAAAACTACATACTATTTAGCTAAAAATGTAAAAGACTTTCAACTCTATAAAATACATGTTTTCTTAATAGTAAATGATACGGTATATGTAGAATGTAAATAGTTAATATAGTTATAAAGCTTTTTGATAATCATTTTCAAGCCTATGAAGTTGGCGCAAAAAGAAAATCGACATGTATTAAAAATATTTCTTTCTTTAACAGCCCTCTTCTTCATTTATATCCTCTTAACAACGGAAAAATTGATGTTCGAAATAAGTGGCAATAAGTTTAGATTGAGTTATATAAGTGAGTTATAAAATAAGATATTAAAAATTAAGCTCCTACAATAGGATATTAAGAAATAGGCTTAAACAATAAGATATAGAAATGTAACACTAAACAATAAGAAATAGTAGAAGTATATTAAATTTAAAAAATAATATTAATAAAAAAGTAAGAAAATATATTCTTAATAAAAGACTTTTTATTCTCAAATGGAGATCGACAGAATTCTTGAAATAATCTTTTTTTGGTATCAAAACAAGAATTTTCTATTCTTTAAATAAGCTGCTTTTTGTTTCATTTTCAGAATTTAAAAATTTTTAGTTTGAGAATGTGGATAATGATTTAAGATTTTCTTTTTCTCAAGTCTTCGTCCTTCTCCTTCAAAGTGAACGGTCGTGTTTTTTTCTTGCGCTCTCGTTTTTGTGTAATAACTTTGCTAAAAACCATCGGGGTTTATTTAAAACTTTTACATTGCGTTCTTCATAGTTCCCGTTCACTTCGTGTGCATGCAGCTATATTTATTTGTGCATTTAGTCTCTTTTATTTTCACAATTTAATTGTGCTGCATTGATTGTTTTTCTTGCATTTTTGCATTCCTTTTTGTGCCTCTCCCTCTCTAACAAGTACAGTGGTAAGTCCTTACAATGTCTTCCGATATGGTCTGCGCTGCTAAAACCTGTAAGAAGGTAATTTCTCCCAGCGATCTCACCATCGGCTGTTGGTTGTGCGACAACATTTTGCATGCAAATTGCATTGGAGTTGCCGGCCGGACGGTTGATGACGTGAGGAAAAATATCGGCTTACGTTACTGTTGCGAAG
>VNJQ01003308.1:0-13385 GCA_008042515.1 Drosophila truncata | reverse complement strand
GAAACTAGGTGGACTTGTGTGAGGGGTTTGGGTGCATAAGTTGTTCTTAAAAGAACAGCATGAATAAAAGCTCTGATTGAGGTAGAACTCTTACTGACTTTATTAATGAAACTTAACAATATATATAGGTACACAAATGCTTATGCTAACAGAAATAACGTATAAGAAATAGTGTGCGGTTACTTGTGAATGTGGGTTAATGTCGCGAACTGAGACCATCGCCCGAGTTCATTTCCTCGTCTCAGTTGACCATGCCCGTTCGCTTGACCTGGTAAATGATACTTTATTTACGACAAATGCAGGTCACTGTGACTGAAGAGTTGTTACATAATGTGTGTCGTGTTTGGAGATATTCTTACTTATGACTATATACTGCTGCGACTGAACATACTGCGTGCAAAGGAAAGAAGGGTGTGTGCAAAGTTTCAAGTCGATAGCTTTAAAACTGAGAGACTAGTTTGCGTAGAAACAGACAGACGGACAGACAGACGGACAGACGGACAGACGGACAGACGGACATGCTTATATCAACTCAGGAGGTGATCCTGACCAAGAATATATATACTTTATAGGGTCGGAGATGTCTCCTTCACTGCGTTGCACACTTTTGACCAAAATTATAATACCCTCTGCAAGGGTATAATAAGTCGGGGTTTTTCTTTTTGACGCTATAACTTCAGAACGCACGAACCGATTTCCACGGTTTTGCATTCTTTGGAAAGGTCTTGGGCTCCGTGAGGTTTATAGCACACAAAGATCAGGAAAAAATTTCAACAAAAAAACGGGAAAATCATTTTTTATTTCGACAGGAAAGCGGCATTACATACAGCGCCATCTCTGATACATAGCATGTACTACAAACCAATATTTCAAGTAGATGGCGCCGGTGCGTGATACATTGTTTGACAGCTACTCATTGTTGTCTGCTTAGTTAATTTCATGTGACAAACCGGTATTTATCAAATGCGTACCAAATACGAACGCTGTTCAAAATTATCATCACCACATGTTTTCCTGTACAACCAATTCAGTTATGGAACAAATACAAAGACGAAATAAGTGAAGACATCTTGCATCGCTTGCGAATTCAAACGAGAAATGCCAACATCCAAATAACCGATGAAATCTACAATGAAGGATTGATTCTGATTGAGGATTAATGGTTGACTATTGCAAACAAGCTCCTGAATGAAGTAGGAATGATTGCGCCAAATCGATCGATCCTCGATGCATTCAACCAAAAATTAAATCGAGAGCTGCAATACAATGTTAATACATTGCAGGAATTCATTCGAAATAATGTTCCGTTGCTGAATAAACAGCAAAAACAATTAAAGCACCTGGAGGAACAGGAAAAAAATTAGATTTTTCATTGATTTTGGCCACTATTCGATCAAGATGTTACATAGCTTTGGTGTTAGCATCATCTGGAATTGCGGCGACTCCTCTAGATGGCGGTCGTACTGCACATTCTGCGCTTAAGTTGCCACTCAATTTAAACACAATTGATACTCCAACATGCAATATTTCCCGATCCAGTGCAATGGGAAAATGCAAGCTCATTGTTTGTGATGAGTGCACAATGGAACACAATGGAGCACTTAACTTCACACTGAAGGATCTTCGGCGAAATAACAACATCTTTGGCGGCTTGAGGATATTGTTGGCAGGCGATTTCAGGTAGACGTTGCCAGTAGTTCCCCGTGGAACTCCTGCAGATGAATTGAATGCTTGCCTGAAGGCATAATCTTTATAGAATAACGTAAAAACATTATCGCTAATCACTGATATGAGAGTTTAATTTCAAAATGGTCAAAGTGCTGCACAATTTTCCAAACAATTGTTAGCTGTTGGAAATGGAAAAGTCCCAGTTGATGGGACATCTGGATTAATTATTCTTACCAACGACTTTTGCCGATGTGTAGACTCTCAATTAGCACTTATTGAAAATGTTTTCCCAAAAATTAGTGAGAATTGTCAGAATTATGCTTGGTTGAGTCAACGAGCAATTCTTGCCGCAAAGAATAATGATGTACACGCACTGAATTCCACTATTCAAGCAAAAATTGCTGACGGTTTGGCGACATACAAATCCGTTGATTCCATAGCAAATCCCGATGATGTAGTAAATTATCCAACAGAGTTTTTGAACTCTCTGGACTTACCAGGATTACATACTATAACTTGCAACTCAAAATTGGCACAGTTATTATGATATTGCGCAATTTGAATCCACCTCGACTTTGCAACGGTACTCGACTTTCGGTAAAAAGACCTATGCCGAATGTATGTATTCATCGAATAATAATGATTCCGACTGATCTTTGACTTCAAACGATTGGAATTTCCAGTTCGCCTTGCGTTCGCAATGACAACTAACAAGTCGCAAGGCCAATCGCTTAGTGCTTGCGGGATAAATTTAGAAAATCATTGTTTTTCACATGGGCACTTATACGTTGCGTGTTCACGAGTTGAGAAACCATCCGCTTTGTTTGTGTTAACGTCAGACCAAAAAACAAAAAATGTGGTTTACCAAAGATCACTTCAATGACACGGATAATTTGCGGACACGTACGATTCAGTATTTACTTTGTATTCACTTCCATTTACTTAGAGAAGTTCAACTAAATAACACTTTATTTTTGTAGTTGAAATGAATTCATTACTGTTGTGAAATGAAACACAAATTTTTATTTTCAAATAAAAAACAAAAAAAAAAATCTTTTTATTTTAATCGCAAAAAAAAATAAAGCCAAATAAAAAATAAAGAAACGGAGTTCGCCGGGCTTCCTAGTAAATTTATAGATTCCTGATCCACATCAACAGCCCAGCTGGTTTAGCCAAGACTGATTAGCCAATCCGTCATTTCTGTCTGTATGTCTATCCGCGTATCCATCTGTCTGTCCGTCTACGTAACAAGTCTGTCCGTTTTTGAGCACTCTAAATTAATATTTGCAGATAGTCTTACATCAATTGTAACTAGGAATAAATATTATCATACATAAATGGCGGAAACGCGGGACTAAGCAGGTAGACCCCCCACCCAAAACGAAGAAACCTCAGAAGAGGTCAGTGAGCTGTCCTAACCATACCTAATCGTAGCTCTCACTGACCGGAGCGACGACAACGGAGCGCTGTGTGCACGGAAGGAGGATGACTCCCTTGCGCCCATGCCCACATTTCATGATGCGGGATGGTTTAATGGGGTAAAAATCCTGAAGTGCACGGACGGTCCGACCCCAAAGTGGCTAACGCAAACGGTTAGGCAAATGGATGCGTTGTGAGAGAGGGCCATACAATATATACGAAGGCGACGGCCTCTTCCCGATCGCAATCCAAGGAGACCGGGAGCTGGACAGTACTAAAACCCCGACATTCCAACCACAGACTGGAAGGCACTGCACATCGCGAGCCCGACACTCAAAGAGGGGGACCAGTGCGCAGTCTTCCAGATCAATAATGGGGCATGGGTAGACTCTACCTGCGCTCAAAATGTACTTGACCTATCATTTGGCACATAACTTCTTTAAATAATTCTAAATGAATAACTTCCAAACTTGGTGCCACGTAAACTTACTAAACTTAAATGGCTCTAAATGCAAGCTTATGACATTCTCCCGTGTCTTACCCAAGCTTGCAACTTACACGCTTAACTGCCGCTCTTTGGAAAGAATTAACTCAGTCGATGACTTGGGCATCCGCCTGGATCCCAAACTTGACTTTATCGATCATATTTCGTGCATGGTAAATAAAGCCAGGAGTATGCTGGGATTTATTAAACGGTGGTCGAAAGAATTCGATGACCCATACGTTACTAAAACTTTATATATTTCATTAGTTCGTCCTATCTTAAAATATGGATCTTGCGTTTGGAGCCCACAGTATGGGGTCCACAGTAAACGCATTGAATCGGTTCAAAAGAACTTTTTGCTTTTTGCTTTACGCGGCTTAAACTGGGATGCTGAACAGAGATTACCATCCTATCATAGTAGACTTCTCCTAATTAACTTACCCTCCTTAGCCAATCGCAGAATTATGCTAGGCATTACTTTTATTTATAACCTAATTCACGGCGACGTGGAAAGTACTGACTTGTTAGGTCAGCTCAATTTCCACGTACCGAGTAGAAACACTAGGTCCTATATACCCTTAGTTTTGCGCCATTGTAGAACCTCATTTGAACTGCATGAACCCTTTAGAGTACTGTGTGCAAGTTATAATGATTTGTACTCAATAATTTCACATGTAGATAGTCTTCCTAAACTAAAAACTTTAATCCTAACACACTTAGTACGCATGCAAGCAAACATTCAGGCAGCACGCCAGTAGTTTATTTCCTCGTATTCTTTTCTATATTTTCCATCGCGACTACTAATACCTAACCCCAACAGGCACGTGCCTGGTTTCATAAGGGCCACTTGAGTGTACTGACCGTAGTGCATCAACGTCTATTATAATGACTAAAGTCGTTTTACCTTCCAAATTGCATAAATTAATTCAGGAAATAAAAAAAAGGAACGAACAACATTAAATATTTTTTTGAATACAAAATTTAGCAAAAAAGGCTTCCGGACCACATGGTTAGAAGCATTGGGAGGAATCGGATCACTAACGGAGGAGTTGCTTAGATGCAACAGAGTGTGATGCCGATCGTGGCACGTAAAGCAGTTTTGGCCGCTTGTGTGCTCGTGGAGTTGATGACCTCTTTCAAGGCAATTTAAGCACGTCTGCTTTCTTTGGAGATGATAGGAACGATCGTTTATAGCCATCCGGAGAAGCGTGGACATACCCGCAGTGGATGGTTCTCTTTTGAGAACAAATTGCGTATTTTGGATATTGGAAGAATCATCGTACGAAAAGGATTTTCGTACTTTGGGCGAAAAGTGGGAGGATGTCGGTTTGGATGGACGGAGGCTGAACGTAGGACGTTGAATAGAATCTATGTATTCTAGAGTTCTATGGAACTCTAATTTGGTTTGGGAATTTCGGTTTTCTTTTGTGATGGATTGCTCCCATAATGCGAGCGTCAACTTTGGAAGTTTGGTGGAGCACAAATAAACTTGAAGACAATCCCAATTCTTAGTAAAAAGGCCGGACAGTTGGAGGGCCGTAAGGCAATTGTGGATGGTATCTTGCAGATTCTTTAAAGCTGCCGATGGACTGCATGTTCAATAACCTTTTAAGTTGGCTGTTCACCAGTGATCGTTTATTTTCGCAACGCTCAGTTATGCTTTTCAAGGCTAAGCGAAAACCATTGTTGGTGAGTGGTGAATTGGAAACTATAGAACGAGCTTTACCACTTGTATTGGCATTTATAAAGAGCAACTTTTATACAGGGGTCAGCGGAGGATTGTTTATATAGAGCGCTGTGAAACGGTCTCGGAAGGTCGGCCAGCGAGAGTAATCGCCCGACAAGACTGCCAGACGGAAATGAATTTTGGGGCGGATCGGGTTTCCAAGAGATCGTGTCGATCTGTTCCATGAGCTGGGCAGAACACATTTCGTAAGTAATATACATAGGTGTCCTCGTATTTTGTCCTTAGAGTAAGCAAGGTGTCCGTCACGCCTTCGAAATCAACTGAAATTATCTCAGAACAAGCTTCGTACTCTTTCTCGACCTTAGCCCATAGGGCTCGGACTTGATTGAGATAAATTTTGCACTTATATCGGAATCGGAATAGATTATATGCGGAAGTGTTCGAAATATCTCAATAATTAATCGCAGCGGGAAAACATATACCGTCACACTAATGCGGAAATGAAAGCGCAAGCAAGTTCCTAACTGAATTAGTTAGTTGGATTTTTTAATCAAAATAATTCAACAATTATTTTATGTGTCTGGACATATGTGGTTTACAGCTGCTGTATTAGTCGGGGTTGGGGACTATGCGGGCGTGTGAATATTTTTTTATTTTAATTTTTTTTTTTTTGATGCAACTAGAAAAACCGCTGCAATGCAAATGCAATTAATGGGCCATATGTCAAAAATGTAGGTGATTTAGGCAATAAAAAATAAACTAATTAGGGTTGCCTGTAAACCTGTCAATAGGGGACGGGTAATAAATATGCACTTAATTAGGGTCAGTGCATGTAAAGTGGGTACTTGAGAAAGAAGTGTTCAAGCAAGTGTTCCAATAGAGATATCAGCTTGAAATTTTTTTTGCAGCTAAATAAATCCATATTAGTGTATATAAGCTTTATTTTCGCCCGAATTAAAAAAAATCTAATTAAAGCAGACCCCTAAGGCTATGCAACATTATTTTTGCAGTTATTTCCAACGTGAATTTATTAAACGCTTAACTTTAAAAGCACAATTAATAATGCCAAAAACTAAAAATATTATATATTCAAACTATAATAATACATTATTAAATAGCAAAATAATAAAAGAATTACTTACTTAAACGACAATAACAATAGTGTAATGTAATATACAATAAGTTGATTATAAAAAAATCTGTTAATTCAAACAAAGAGCATTAGTCAAGCAAATCGTAAAATGATTTGTCTAAAATAGACACAAAAACATAGAAATACAAGAATAAGAAGCGCACAAAACAAAGACACAAAAAATCAGTCAGAAACGACACGAAAACAGAGAAATTTGGGGCGAGATGAAGGTATTGATAGCTTAATTACATTTAGGGTAGCAAATTGTAGCAGCTCATTTTCATAAAATTGATCAACTAAATATTGAAGATTTTTAAAAAAAATGTTCGTTCGCAAAACATCTTTTACTCCATATGAAAATTGTTTTTTTTTAGGCTATACATGAACAGTAAGGCTTTACGCAAATGTTTTTTTAAAAACACACAAACAATGCAATTCAAATAAAAATTACAAAAACACAAAGTAAATACCTTCAACTATTATGTTCCTTTTAGTTTGATCACTTTAATTGAGCTTGTGTATGTTTTTTTTAAGTATTTCTGAAGGGCTTGTAACTACGATGCACTTAATTAATATTTACTGCACGTTTTGTGCTGTCACTTTACCTTCCATTTTCTTCGCGAATGTGCGAAGCAAAACAAAACAAATTATCAATTTAAATGCATAGTTTTATGGACAACGAGACGCCGAACATTTGAAGTTAAAATTCAAACATTGGTTTTTTTATTTTT
The DNA here is from genome assembly GCA_008042515.1 of Drosophila truncata. Taxonomy (NCBI): domain Eukaryota; kingdom Metazoa; phylum Arthropoda; class Insecta; order Diptera; family Drosophilidae; genus Drosophila; species Drosophila truncata. The sequence continues at coordinate 6,264 of VNJQ01003308.1, read as the reverse complement.
GGCCTATGGGACCGTCCACTGCGCAATGTTGAATTTCTAAAACAATCCCAACTCCGGAATGCGAGTGGAAGGGTAGCTCCACATTTTACAATATTAAACCTTTTAATTTTCGCACTGTCACTTGGAACGATGTGGGGCATTTTCCAACCAATGCTATTTATAGCCATTTTATGTACTTTTCCTTCAACTGTTGTAACATACATATCATTAGTATTTTTTTGTAAGCAAAAGAATGAGAATGAATGAGTAGTCTTCAGCAAATTCCATCAACATTTTTAAAGGTACATTCAGCATTGCAGTCTTGTTGACCGACTGAGAGAAAATTCTTAATAGTTATTGTAATACCAGTAAACCGTGTCCTATCCACTTCACATCCGTTCAACTCATATCTTATTTCGTCCAGAAAATAGGTTACTTTTGAGCATACCTTCAACACCATTTGCACTACTTGTTTCTGTATTCATATTAATAAATCAGGTAAGTGTCCTTCAAAGTGGAGAAAGCTTTCACATGGAAGATATAAAGGTCAGAATTCTGTATAACAATTCCAATTTGATCGTTTTCTTTGAATGTTGCTTGATAAGGAAAATAAGTATGGAAAAAATTTCGCGGTATAATGTTCATTTTATATCCTGGGGGAACGATGATTTCAAATTCATGAAACACATGATTTGGTCTATTCCCCACATAAGATCCGCTAATAATGTTGCATTCCAATCTAATATATTTTTTTTTTATTATTCGCAGGGTTTCGGAAATGTAAATTTCAGTATTATATGGTCTCAATTTTCGTTTATTAAATCCAAAAAATTGTCCAATTGATCGTTTATTATTAAAATATATAGTCTAATTCTTTGTAATAACCTGAACTTTTAAAGTATTGTTGTTGCACTACATTTTTATATACATTCGGTATAGCATAAATGTAGAGCACATTCATATTTACAATTTAGCTCAATTTGTGGGAAAAAATGTTCGCTTAGTTTTATACTTTATTAAGGCATACGGGGAATACCAGGAACCCCTTTGTGACCTTTGCTGCAATTAATTCAGCCCGCAATTGGGCGCTCCGGCTAACCTTAGCGGTTAGCGTCATCAAAATTTAACAAATTTAATAATAATTACTTCACATAGTAGGTCGTCTTCTTCTTACCACAGGCGACCGAAGGATGAGGTCTCTGGGATGCCTCCTCCTTAGCCTCCTGCGAGTTGGGCCTCTAGAGAGCCTGTTAGCCAGGCTATTGATGTGTAGCGCCAGTCTGTCGTGGTAGCGACTTGAGTGCTGGTTGATCTCGTCGAACACCGTGGCAAGTTTCAGGTCGTTGTGCAGGGTGGAGTTGCGGACGTACCATTCGCAGCCGGTGATCTGTTCGCTTAGTACAGATGTGTTTCCATTTAAAGCTAATGTCATAGATATAGTTATAGTGAGGCTGAACTGTCCTCTTTCAATAATTACATTATACTTATATTAAATCTATTCGAGTATAATGAACTGATCAAATCCTTCCCTATATCGCCCAGTTTTTAAATCATCATCCTTAGAGATTACTAGAAATACAAATTTATCTGCCCAAAATATTTTAGATATTTTCATAAATTAATTGTAGTCCATATCACTGTTTACATTATCTTAATATATATGTCGCATGTTAAAGTCATCCTGTTAAAACATTATAATAAAATTTGCTTTATCTCGAATTAAATGTTTTTGTATATGTGTATACGTTTGAGACTAATAGAATTAATTAATCTTCCTATGACGTCCCATGCAAAAAAAGCTCCTGATACTGTCCTGTTTTTCGCAATCGACGAAGACGAATAGATGCTGTCATTTGATGAAAACATGTAATATCCCATTCATCGTATTGGTTTGGTAGGTTTTTCCTTATACTCATAATTTGGCTGATACAAGCTCTTTGAAAATATATAAATATTTTCGAATTTACATCCACTTGGACTTTCAATCATCGATAAGATGATTCCAGAGTTAGAAGGACTAAAAATTAAAGCTCTAATTGTGTTTAGGAATAATGAGCTGTGTCGCGAATGTGTACTCTCTCCATGTGCATCACCTTCAGTATTTCTAACTATAATACTTTTATTTTGCCTTATTAAGCCCATGCTTAGATGATGTGTACTTAATTTAACGACATGCGTTCGTTAAGTGAGGATGACATAAAAGAGGAAACATTTTTATAATATCCAGGTATATAAGGCTTATATATCTGGATACAATTACTGTGGACCTGGCGGAGATCGGGGAGTCAATGGTTTAGACGAAGCTTGTCGGGAACACTACATTGCATATTCAAATAGCAAGGACTTGGGTGAACGACATAAAGCAGACTCGATTTTAATTAATTGGGATTGGGTTTTTGTAAAAGCGGGGAATAGTACTATTAGTAAGAGAGCTGCGGCTTATTTTGTAACAAATATATATATTTTTTTTCGCACGAGGTCCCACGAGGTCCCACCGAGGGGCGCAGCCGTGTGACGTACGGCACAAACGCGTTCTAGATAGACGCGAGAGAAACAAAATAGATAATAGAACGAGGAAAAATTAAGTTACAATTCTGGCTAATTCTACAAGCAATACAGTCTTTAGTCTTTAAAGGCTTTCAATTCCATCTATACTGTTAAAAAGATGATTATAATCAGTACATAAAACCCTAAAGGGTTCATGTACCTCAAACTCTCGCCTACGGCGGTTAACTACTAAAGGGATATAAGTGCGAGATGTTAAACGGGGAACATGGAAGTTGAGAAGGCCTAGTAGGTAGGGGCTCTCCACATCACCATGTATAAGTTTATGTAAAAAGACGACGCCAAGCATCGTCCTACGATTAGCTAGAGAAGGTAAGTTAATTAAAAGAAGTCTACTAGAATAAGACGGCAATCTATCCCAGGATAGATCACGGAGAGCAAAAAGTAAAAATCCTTTTAGACAGATTCAATGCGGTTACTATGGACTCCGATTGGAGGACTCCAGACACACGAACCGAACTCCAATATGGGGCGAACTAACGAAGTAAAAAGGGTCTTCGTTACATAAGGAGAGTCAAATTCCTTTGCCCACCTCTTAATGAATCCAAGCATGCCTCTGGCTTCGTTAACCATACAGGAAATATGTTCGGAGAACGAAAGTTTAGGATCCAAGTGGGCCTCCAGATCATCTACCAGAGTAATTCTTTCCAAAGAGCAGTCGTTAAGCGTATAAGTGGCAAACAGGGGTGCGTGAAAAAGTCATCAGTTTGCATTTAGAGCTGTTGAGATGTAAAGCATTAGCATGACACCATGCTTGGATGTTGTCAAGATCCGATTGTAAGTCTGATTGGCATGAACTATCCCTGTACTGCAAGCAAAGTTTAACATCATCAGCGTACATGAGTACTCTGGATTTAGTTAGAACCTGCGGCAGATAAACAATGTGAAAAGCAGTGGCCCAAGGCTGTTGGATAGAACGTTTTTAAACAGAACCTTTTGAGTCCTATCACTTAGATAGCTCGAAATGCACTGAAGAAGATCATTAGGAAACCCCATAGAATCTAGTTTCCTAACCAGAAGAGAATGATTGACCGAGTCAAAAGCTTTACTGAAGTCCGTGTAAATAACATCGGTTTGAAAGTTACGTTGCAAGCCCTTAATAACAAATGAGGTAAGTTCCAAAAGATTAGTCGTGGTTGATCTTCGCCTCATAAAACCATGCTGGCATGGAGAGATGACGGATCTGCTTAAGTGTTGCAAGTGAGGAGTAATTACATTCTCGAAAAGTTTGGGAATTGCCGATAACTTAGAGATTCCTCTATAGTTACTGGCATCCGATTTGCTACCTTTTTTGTGGAGAGGAATAACAAACTATTCCCTCCAACTAAGGGAAAATTCTGATGATTTTAAAGATAAGGTAAACAATTTATGAAAGGGGTTACACAGCGCCTCGGAACAATACCTAAGCACAGAGTCCGGTATTCCATCGGGACCTGGTGAATAAACTGGCCTAACGCGTTGAAGATCTAGAATAAGTGAGCTTTCGTTTTAACTTGTACTGAAAATTAGGTTCCGCTAAAGGAGCTGAAGAAGAAAATGCTTGTCAACTCCCCATTCACTATGAGCTCCATTCATGGCTCCAGTTAGGTTACAAAGAAGTGTTTAATGCACATATTTGGCTTAAAGGATCAATTTTTTTACTTGATTACATTAATACATTTGATACAATAGGGTATGGAAACGTATCTGAGCAGCTTAAATACCACGAATGCGATAATATGAACTTCACAAATATCGGTGATTTCATACTCCCAAACTCCCAAACTCCTTCTTTCTCCTTCAAAGTGAACGGTCGTGTTTTTTTCTTGCGCTCTCGTTTTTGTGTAATAACTTTGCTAAAAACCATTGGGGTTTATTTAAAACTTCTACATTGCGTTCTTCATAGTTCCCGTTCACTTCGTGTGCATGCAGCTATATTTATTTGTGCATTTAATCTCTTTTATTTTCACAATTTAATTGTGCTGCAGTGATTGTTTTTCTTGCATTTTTGCATTCCTTTTTGTGCCTCTCCCGTTTAGCCGTTGTTGCGCCGTCGCGACAGCTAAACGTTCCTAAGCTTGCTTACTACCACGCTCTCCTGCTGCCACGCTCTGCTTTGCTAAAACCTGCAAAAAGGTAATTACGTCTAGTGATCTCACCATCGGCTGCTGGTTGTCCGACAACATTTTGCATTTTGACGGATCCCTGCATCCCGCGGCGGGCTCTCAGCAACAGCCTCCCTCGGCACAGCCCTCGACCTCAGAATTAACTCCCAGAATTCTGAGATCGAGTGTTAGAAAAGATTCGGTATCCGAATGTGCCGTGGGACTGACCGTTCCGCCGGTAATATCTGCTTCATCCCCTAGGGATCACAAATTTTGACCCCCCATAGCCCCGTCTATTTAACCCCCCAGGGTATAAGGACCGGACTACCGGCCGATAATGGCACGACAGATACTCAGTCTGTCTTGCCAAATGCCCTTATTGCAATCCCACCTACGAAACAGATATTTGTTTCGCGCCTCTCCACTGGTCAAACATCGGAAGATGTCATTGCCTTTATACGAGGCAAAGTCGGAGCCGATAACTTAAAATTAAAGGTGGAAAAATTTAAATAAATGTCCATATGAATTCTTTGGCACCCTATGCTCTATCAAATTCTGTCCTGAGTATGTAGTCGTACAGGAATATGAAGCTAAGAAAAAGAAACGGCTTGTTGGAATAACTCTTCCCAAGCCCGATTTGACCACTGTGACCTCTACGTCCTCCAACTCTGTCCCAAAAAACTAACTACCTCTCTATTAATTTCCTATCAGAATGCAAGAGGCTTACGTAGTAAGCTGCCTAAATTGTATAGCCTTGCACTTGCATCCCATGTTATTGTGTTCACAGAAACCTGGTTAAAGCCGGAAATTCTAAGCTCCGAAGTTTTTCCAGCTGCGTTCACGATTTATCGGCTAGATCAGGCGTGGAAATGGGGTCATCATAGCGGTTTACTCCACTCTCACGTCGGAATTATTAACTTTTGTAGAATCTAACAATGTTGAATTGCTTTGTGTGAAGCTATCACTCAATGGTAGCTTTATTTTTATTACATGTTCCTACATTCCTCCATTGTCGAAACTTCCTATTTTTTGGAACCATCTTTCCGCCATTCGGATGGCTTCGAACAGACTTCCTGACAGGTACCATTTAGTAGTCGTGGGTGATTTTAATATCCATGGGGCAATTTGGTCCCTAAATAACTCCACTAACACACTTTAATCTTCAACACAACATGATTTTATTACTGGCTTGGCCGAGATTTCACTGTCTTAAGTCAACCATGTACGAAATTCCTTAATGCGCTTGCTTGATCTATTTTTTATCTCTGATCCGGCAAGAGTTAGTTTAGCGAGGGTTGCGCCGCTGACGCAACCTGAAGATCCCTATCATCCGACACCCAACATTGATGCGAATATACAGAATATATCCGATCGTCCACCCAAAAGAGTCTACTGCTTTCGCAAGTCGGACTTCGACCGGCTGAATAACTTTATTCATGGCTGTTGCAGTGGATATTTTTAACAATGCTATGAATTCATTTTTCTCTGAATGTTTTCCGTTGTACTATACCTCAATTTCAAATAAGCCTCTTTGGTTTAATAAAGAATTGAGTTGCCTAAAAAATGTAAAGTCATGGCTGTACGCTTAATTTAAAAAACCCGGTTTCTCGCGCTGACCTCTGTAAATATCTATAGG
>VNJQ01003298.1:0-13650 GCA_008042515.1 Drosophila truncata | reverse complement strand
TTGCAATTGAACTATAAACTAGTCTCTCAGTTTTAAAGGAAACTTTGCACACACCCTTCTTTCCTTTGCACGCAGTATATAAGTCGGAACGGCCGGGATCGGCCGACTATATCCTATAGCTGCCATATAACTGATTGATCGGAAATGGTATAACTTCGGTGTTTTTAGAGTTAGAGAATTCAGATTTTGTACGAATGCTATTGTTGGCAACATAGTATGACATACCAAATTTCATAAGGATCGGCCGACTATATCCTATAGCTGCCATATAACTGATTAATCGGAAATGCTATAACTTCGGCGATTTTAAAGTTATAGAGTTCAAATTTAGTAAGAATGCTATTTTTGGCAAAATACTACGACAAACCAAATTTTATCAGGATCGGCCGACTATAAGATATAGCTATAGATATAATAATATAACTGAAAAATCGAAAATTGCCCATCTTTTATGTTTTTGAAGATAGAAAAGAAAAACTTCGTACATATTATATATTTGGTCAGTTGATCCGACCTACCAAATTTCATAAAGATCGGCCGACTATATCTTATAGCTGCCATATAACTGAACGATCGGAAATTACCCGGCCATTTCAGCCTTCTCGTTAAGTCATTTAAATTAGATTGCATATGATTCAATTTGGAAAATATAATTTACAGAATATTCTGCAAGGGTATATAAACTTCGGCTCCGCCCGAAGTTAGCTTTCTTTTCTTTTTTTTTTATAATTCCACCGAAATGTCCGAAACAACAATAGGCAAAGTTTTGCTTTGTTGGGAAACGAATTTGCACAGTAACTAAAACATTAAAAATTATAAAATCTAATATCACATGTCTTTAATTTATTTCAGTTTTGATTGCATATCAGAAAGAAATAATTATTTGTCATTTTGAGATTGAAACATCTGTTGTAAAAAGTTTTTCTCAAACCAGGAAATTGAAATGAACAGACATATAATATTATATTTATTACGTTATAGTTTTCTTCAGTATAAGCGCACTTTAATAGTATATAGTGCAGTATATATGTATACACATACATAGTTCACTAGCAAAACCTTGGCAACGGCAAGCCGCCTAGCCAACCCTCGCGCACAATTAGCCAGGCCCAAAACAACAGACCCAGACCGAGTTGTATGGAAAAGCGGGGAAAATCAGAGAAAAGCAGGCACAGTTGGCAACTTGGCTTTGGGCCTGGGCTTAGCCTAATTATAAAAATGAGACGTCAGCGTCACATTTTCGGGGTCTTCTGCCACTGAAGGCTGAAAATTTGCAAAAGGGGCAAAAAGGGGTAACCAAAAAGAGGAAAATACAAAAAAAAAAGAAAGGAACAAGGGATTGGGTTAGCAGCCGCATGGAGAAATTTTAAATTGAATCAACTTGAGTGCTCATAAATTTTTCTAGAGCTTGTGGTAAGGATTTTGCATTGCGTCACTTGCAGCCCTTTTTGCCTCATTCCCCAGTGTGGGTAAAGGGGTCTTTGGGCTCAGGTGGATGAGGCAGCCAGGACTCAGGACTCAGCCTGTGTCTCAGCCGCAGACGTAGACTGATACTGAACTGATGCTGACATTTGCGGCAAGTTTTGGTTACATATACTTTCTGAAGAATAACAGCGAGGCACAGGGAAAAAAATACTTATAGAATTTAAATGGAAATATAGCTTAAATTAATTTATTGAATTTATTGAAGTTGGTTAGGAATTATAAAGGAGTGTTAAAATATTCTTACCTATAAAATAGGTGTAATATGAATGCTTAAAATAATATATTAAATCTCATTTGTTGTTTAATTCAATATTAATTAATATTAACTACTCAATACCTTAATATTTGCTTTGTTTTTATTCCTTTATTTAATTTAATTTTTCTCCATGTGCATCTGTAGTTACAGACTCCTTGCCAGCATTTAAATTGTTGAAGGTGGTGGTGGCATCCTTTACAAGGATTTAGTACTCAGTACAAAGTTCGAGCTAGCTAATTGCAAGTTTCTACGGGGAAGATTTCCAAGAAACCCAATTAAGTTGTCTGTCAATCAACGAGTCTCATTGCCGCTGCCAGGTAAGTATTCTCACAAATTAATTACATTCTCGCCATTTTTAAATACCCGCTAAAAAGATTTCAGTTAAAATAATCCTGGAATCCTGCAGAACTCCCAGCGCCCATTGCAGCAATTTAAGGCAATCAAAAAGGGCAACAAGCTGAGCTGGAAGAGACAAAGCAAACACAGATACTCACAGCGTGTCGCGTGGTAATTTAAATTTTAATTTTGATCTTAATCTCTTAATGCGAAATAAAATGCCGCACACTGGTGCCCCGCGACGAAGTGGCGGGAGTCGAGCACGAACCGCATTCCGGGGCGGCAGCTTCCTTTGCCACCTTTCGTTCCTCCCCAACCTTCCCCCGTTTAGATATATACATAAGTACATTCTTATCTAGACAGTCACAGTTGGCTTCTAATTTACATTTGCTCCGCCAACGCCAACGCCACCACCTCCGAATCCTCCTCCGACTTCTTTCTTTGCTGCTAACTTGGCTTTTGTCGCTTTTCCGTTTTCTTTAAAAAATTGTTATTTATGGCAGTTGGTTCGCAAATAACTTCATCAAATTAGAATCTACGGTGGCAGTTGTCCTACTTGGAGCTGTCTAGATGGTAAGGGATACCTTTAAGTACGAAATTCGGTGTCAAGAAAGTTGAAAAACAAGTTAAGGCATAGCTTTTATAAAGAACTGTACTGTAATAAAGGTAAAAGCTTGGTATTTCGTATTGCAACTTGACTACAGTTTAAGTTAATTTCATAAAATCTAAAAAAATAACTAAAATTATATAAAAAAAACTGGTTTTAATAAGTTATTAAAAAAGTACGTTTTTTATAATTATTTCATATTTAGTGAAATTTAAATAGTTTTAGGATACATCTCTAGGTTATTTTTTAGAAAATTATCAATGGGAAATAATAAAAACAATATATAATATAAAGCTGAGAAAAATAAAAATAGCTATGACAAGTCTTCTGTGAAATAATAAAAACAAGAAGCACTACAAACAAGTAAGCTGAGAAATAGAAGACAAATAAATTGAAGTAATACTACAACTAGAACACCATGTATCGCATTATTCGAATTGGACGCAAATCGATCTTTTATTCCCGCGAGAAATGTCTGATTGGACTCGTTCTGGTAGCCCTATGCTTTTTCTGCTTCGCTGGCAATTTCCTGCTGCCGGATAACTTTGGCAGCAGTCGGGTCCTGCGGGTCTACAAGCACATCCAGAAGTCCGGTCTCGAGATCTTCATAGCAGCTCCGTCCAACGCCGATCAAGGTAATGCTTCCCATCGCATTGAGGATCCTGACTTTATGAGCGATCTACAGAGCCTTTTGGATAAAACCACAGGCGTGGCTCAAGCAGGCGACCAAGCTGAAACACCAGCACCGGAGGCCCCTCTCATGGATCAGCCGCATTGGGACTCGGAATGGTACAACGATGTCGATACTGAAGATGACCTTTCATTGATAGGAACGGTGGCAGCACCCGTTTCAGATGATGACGGCGGGGCAAGAGGACCTAGTGAGCTGGAACAGGTGCACCTTCCGCTCGGAGGCGGTGGTAATGATCAGGCACCGGATGCGCTGAATGTCACGCTAAAGGAGCGACGCCAAAAAGTCAAAGAAATGATGCTGCATGCCTGGAACAACTACAAACGGTACGCATGGGGCAAGAACGAGCTGCGACCCCTGTCACGGCTTTACCATTGGGGCGGCGTCTTTCAATTCTACGATCTGGGCGTCACGATTGTAGACGGCCTGGACACCCTGTACATTATGGGGCTGGAGAAGGAGTATCAAGAGGCTCGCGACTGGATTGACAGTGAATTCTCGCTGGACTTCAGCAACGCGGAGCTAAATGTCTTCGAGATGAACATACGGTTTGTCGGCAGCATGCTGACACTGTACGCCTTCACAGGGGATCCGCTGTACAAGCAGCGGGCTCAACATATTGTCCACAAGCTGCTGCCGGCCTTCCAAACGCCAACGGGCATTCCATATGCCTTGGTCTCCATTAATAATGGGCAGGTCAGGAACCACAACTGGGCAAGCGGCGGCACTTCTATTCTCTCCGAATTCGGGACCCTGCATCTAGAGTTCACCTACTTGAGCGACATAACTGGGATACCGCTTTATAGGGAACTGGTCCAAACCATTAGAAAGGTTCTTAAGAAGATTGAGAAGCCGAATGGTTTGTATCCCAACTATCTTGATCCCTTGACGGGCAAATGGGGACTCCATCACATGTCCCTGGGCGGATTGGGTGACAGCTATTATGAGTACTTGCTAAAGGCCTGGCTACAGTCAGGCCAAAAGGACGAGGAAGCACATGAGATGTTCGACGAGGCCATGCTGGCCATTCTGGACAGGATGGTGTGCACCAGCCGCGGCGGCCTGATCTACGTCTCGGATCTCAAATCCGATTGGCTAGAGCACAAGATGGATCACTTGGCCTGTTTCTCGGGCGGCCTGTTTGCCTTGGCGGCTGCCACAAGGCAAAATAATTATTCGGACAGGTATATGGCGGTAGGCAAGGGCATCACAAACACCTGCCACGAGAGCTATATACGAACGCCCACAAAATTGGGACCCGAGAGTTTCCGGTTCAGTGAGGCTTTGGAGGCTCGTGCTTTGCGATCGGAGGAGAAGATTTATATTCTGAGACCCGAGGTTATTGAGAGCTACTTTTATTTGTGGCGCCTGACTCATGACGAAAAATATCGTGACTGGGGCTGGGAAGTTGTGCTGGCCCTTGAGAAGCACTGCCGCACGGATCATGGATACTGTGGCCTTCGCAATGTCTACCACCAAAAGCCGCAAAAGGACGATGTTCAGCAAAGCTACTTCCTGGCCGAAACCCTAAAGTATTTATATTTGCTCTTCTCAGATGACTCGGTGCTGCCACTGGACAAATGGGTGTTCAACACAGAGGCCCACCCCTTGCCGATCAAGGGGGCGAATGAGTACTACAGGCAAGCCGTAACTCGGCCAGTCTCCAATGCCTCGTAAGGGGGTTCCACTTGTCTATCCCTAGTTCTGCAACTTACTTAGATCTTGATATTGTCATACTTAATGTGTTTGTGATATACCTAAATATGGAAGTAAGTCTACGTAGTATCTCTGAAGCATTCTATGTCTCTATAATCTGCTGTTTTTCAATCAAAATGTTTGATCACTTTCTTTGTGTAAAAAACTTCTAAACCTACCGTGTTAAATCAAAAAACAAAGAAAATCAATGTGATATTTGTATAAATATATATTCTTGCACAATTTTGTTTACTTTGTAGCATAATTATTTAAGTATAAATATAATCTAGATCCTAGGACTTCGAAAAAACAAAATTAAAGATTAACTAAACAAAAACAAAAACCCAAATGAAACTCAACCATTTCGTCCCATCAACTAAACACTTTATTGTGTGAAAAATATATCCCGAAGCTGTAGATCTCAGATACCGCCATCCCGCATGCCATGTTAGACCCAAAACCATCACAAAACCCCAGGGCAATCCCCAAACCAATCCTGTTCTGTGTGTGCTGCCATGGCTGGCCATTCAGCAGATCCGGAGTTAAGCCGAAGCACTTACCCGGCTGAAAATTAAACAGGAAACGTCATGCATTTTGCATTCGAATTTGTCCTGGACACATCCTTGCATACGTTGGCGGATATACATACAAAGTAAGTATCTGTCCAGTCCCCTCGGCCATAATTGTATTAGATATCGGAGTTACTCTCTCCGAGTTCCCATTCGAGTCTCGGCCATTATACAAATGGTCATATTTAATTCGTTCTGCTGGCAATCGAAAAAATGGTAACCCCTATATGTAGATACGCACATATGCGTACAAGGACCTCTTCCCGGGCTCCCCACCTGTGTGGGCATTGTACTAAATCCCGTGTCTAATCTGTGGCAATAATGCTGCATATAAAAAGATAAAGTTTCGCAGTGGACAATGTTGGTAAGGTGACCATAAACTCGTATGATTTGTTTTATGGCCGTCCGAGGACGTTATTATTGCTAAAAGGCACGCCCACCATTGTCCTCCCTTTATATATATTTTTTTTTGTTCCTCCCATTTTGCCAGGTAGTGAGCAAGTCCTTTGGGTATTGGAAAGATACAAACGAAAGAATCCTGTGCCAATGGGGGAGTATCCTTGAGGGCGGGGAGGGGGTCAGTCAATAAAGCATAATGTGGGCACGTTTTTAATTGGCGGCGCACCGATGAAAGCTGGCCCAGGTCCTGAATTCTGAATCCTGCATCCCTGCAGCCAGCGATCCTGACCAGAAACCAATTAGCGCCAGCCCTATTTCCGCGTGTGTGCTCCGGCTGGGGGTGAGTGACTGGCAGGGTCTAATTACGCTTCAATTGCGCCACTTGCATTTAGATCGCTAAATTATGGAAATTTTTTTGCAAGGCGCATTTCTTACGCTCGCCGTGTAGAGCGATGGCCGGGTAGCGTGTGTTGGTGAGTAAACACTGGGAGAAAATAAGGTTAAATAAATATACAAAAATACTAAAATCAATTCCAACACCAATCCTAACAGTTAGAGTAAATAACACCACGTTGCGACTAGAAGCAGTTGGAAAATATAGCGAAAAACAAGAGTTACATAGGACAATGCAATGATTTTTTATATAAATACTTTTGTTTTTATAAATTAAGCGTTTTTATATATATAAATTATATTATATATAATAAATTAAATAAAATTGAAAATTTTTACTTCCTTTTCTGCTAGAATATATTTAATAAACAGTTAACTATATAATTTTTTCCCAGTTCATCCCTCCTGGACGCGTGTGTGTGTTTGTGGATGGCGAAGGCAATTTTAATTTCAAATTGACAAAGCGCAATTAGGCAACCGTCTGTCCCAGACCAACTAACGCAACCCTGCCCCCCCTTAGAATCGCCTGAAGCCACCATCCCTGCGGCCTGGCTGAAATACAGGACCAATCCCCACCTAAGGACTCCTGGCCCTAATGTATTTTATTGACGTTGCCGAGGTTATTGCATTGGGCATAAATTAATTTCACGACGCGTAAATTGAGCAGTTTTTGACACAGCCGCCCCCGCAAAGCCAATTATGTGGAGCTGTATTTCCTTCTATTTCTCGTTTCGTTTCGTTTTCTTCTCTCTTTTTTTTCCCCCTGAGCCTGGTGACAATTTCGGCGCTGCTTACCTAAGATTTTCCCTGTCGTAATTGTGTGCCACACTGCAAACCATTAATTCTCGTTAGCGTCCGAAAAGGCAGGAACAACAACAGCGGCCCAAAAGGCAATAAGGTGGGGTGGTCAGCAGCTTGTCAGCTTCTTGGCTTGGTTTTCATATTAATTTAGTTGATTTTTGTGTGAATTAATTAGGCAAAAGGTGAAAATGAAGATGAATGTTTTAATTAGGCCGAGCAGGTGAAGGCATCGGTGTCGGCATTTCGTGGGTGTGGACTGAAATGGCGCGGATTTGAATGTCACACGGTTGAAACCTTTTCACGACACTCCTTCTCCTTCTCCTTCTCCTTCTCCTTCCCACCTCCTGCCTAGGGGTGAGGTGGCAGCACTTTAAGGACCTTTAAAAAGGCAATCCGCGCTGCCAAGGGACATCAGTAGAAAATCCCCCGGCAAAGGCTTAAGCAATGTCTGACAAAACACCTGAGACATTCAATTATATCGCCACGCGCGCAGCTCCAAAAGGGAGCAGGACCAGCAAGAGGAGTTCGAGGAGGAGCAGGAGCCAGAGCTGGAAAAAGGAGCTGGAAAATGGTTAAAGGAGGCACAGACTATGGGCATAAGGGAGTGAGGGGCACCAGGAGCAACAAAGAGTCCACGCTTTGCTCATGGCTTATGGAATTGTCAACTAAATACGGCGAGACAAGTTGAAATTTAAAAAAAAATATAAAGAAATATTTTTAAAAAATATATAAAAATATATTAACGCAAAGAAAGACGATGAAGTCTTAAATTTAATACTCTAAACACACCTTTTAGGATTTTTAAAATGTATTATTCCAAAAGAACACAAATAAGGTATTACAATCATTTTAAAAGTATTTAAATATAAATATATTTACTTGGAATATTTAAAAAACATTTTAAGGCACTTATATCCCGTAGCAAATATTTCATTCCTTTAAGTTATATGTATTTATTTATTATTTATTATTATACATATATTAATTTATTTTATATTTCTACTTTCTTTATTTTTAAAGTGCACTCCTTGGGTCGGTAAACATTTATTTTTTCCCACTGCAAACTCTAAGCTCGACCAAAGCTTGGCTGGCAAAGGAAAACAATAATAATTTGCTTGGTGGTTTGCAAAAATTGTTAACTGCAGGCAGCCGGCAATGGCAGCAGGCACTTGAGGCGGGGATTTCAGTTTAATAAGCGCCAGACGAACCGGGACCAGCTGCGTCTTCAGCCTTTTTTTCCATTCCTTTCTTTATTTTTTGCACCCTGGTTGGGAATGGAGAATGAAATGGTGGAAAGGTTGGTTATTTCAGTGGGTGCCAGCGCTTGTCATAATGTTTTTGCATACTACGAGCCACGGCTTGGAATGTCGATGAACTGGCAATGATGAGAGGCATCATCAACCCAGAGAGATTCCCAGCAGGAGGAATCCGGGGAATTCCCTGCGCTATGATAAATAGCAAAAGCAGAAGTGGAACACGCTTTATGCCCTTTTAATCTGTTGTCAAAATATATGTTTTTCGGGCGGAATAAATATAAAGGGTTCCCTCAATGACTTGTCAAAGAGCAAGGACATTAATAGAGCATCTGGGTGTAACTGAGGCAAGTTTATGTCGGGCAGCTTAAAGTTGTAGGCAGTAGTAGGGGACCGGTCATAACTCCCAGTCCCCTGTGTGTGTGTGGGTCCAAGTGGAAAGGAAAGTGTCCCCCGAAAAGCTCATTCATACAACATTTAAACACAGGTCCCAACGCACACTCCCTCACACACACAGAGAGACACCAGCGCGTGTGTGTCAACCTTTGGCAGTCGGCGTAATCGCTTTCAACCACTTCAACGGCCATTTTGGGTTACGTTGGGATCCCCACACTCCCACACACACACAAACACACACAGAGAGTTGCAGGATACTCGCAGGACAAACAAGCAGACATACCTTTATCGCTTCAAAGCACAGAAGCCGTGCTGAAGAGTGGAAGATTTATGGCGGATGTTGGAATTTAATGAAATTGCAAAACGAAAATGTAACAAACTCGGGAGCGACTCGGTAGCGAAAGGGATGCCCACACACACACACACACACAAACACACAAAATGGCGGCGAAGGACAAACAACAGCTGCTGCTAGGATACACCACACACACACACACGAACGCACTTGGCTCGCCCCACAGCTCCCAAACACAGGCACTGAAGGAAAAAGAGAAGAAAATTTGGATTATTAATTTAATGAATATAATTTAAACATTTAAAACAAAACAATTTAAATATCTACATTTTTTAATAAACAAACATAAATGTTTATCGTACCTTAAATTTTGAATTGTTTAAAAATATCATTTCAAAATCCCAAGATCTTGAAAGTTAGTGTCTGCACATTTATATACATTATTTTTATTAAGAATATTGGGTAATATATGCTCTGCCGTCTTAAGAAAATGTATAAATTAACCTAAGTATTAAATGTTGTTTTAAATTAACTTTATATTTCAATTATTGAAATTCTGGTTGTCTTAAATATTATATTTTCAAAAGAAAGCTTTTCTACAAAATAATAAAAATCTTTAAAAATTAGTTTAAATATCTTTTCAAACCTAAAAACTTTTATTTTCTATTTCTATTTTCTATCTAAAAGCATTGTTCCTGTGTACTAACCCTTTCCCTTTTGTGCACTCTTCTAAATACTTGTTTTTGTGCCTTTCGGCCATCAACCCTTTTGCTTGACTTCCTTTCTCATCCTCATCCTTGTTCTCGTCCGGTTTTTTGTTTAGATTGCTGCTGTGACATTTGCCAGCTCGTTCCTCTAATTTGAATAGCCATTGCTTTTTGGGGGGCTGCGTCAGCTTTAAGTTCTGTTCCCCTAAAACCCCAACCATGTACCGATTCCGATGCCGCACACACACTCCCCGACCCGCACACACGCAGTGCATTAACACGCACTTGAAAAGTGCAATCTGGCCGCAATTGGAATGAATACCCGGCCGCGAAATGGCGGCGGGTGATAAAACACGTTTTAATATCAGCGGCCGACCTGCACGAATCCATTGACAATGGGACCTCGCTGCCTGGGATCAGGACTATAGCCCCCAGGATCTGCCTTGCGCCACGTCCCTCTATGGCCGCGCCAGCAAATGTTGCACATAACGTTTTACAAACTTTCGGTTAACTTGCAGGCTCTCTCTCTCGCTGGCAGGCTGGCAAGGACGCTGCAGGCGCTGTTAAAATTCAATGAATTGAAATTGTAAAGCGCGTCGCGACGCCACAGGATATAGCCCACACACACAGACACAACACTCACACACAGATAAACATACGAATAAACAAGCGTACATATAGAGTCTGACTGAAATCGAGTCCTGCCGCTGCACTGCAATTAAAAATGGTCAACGGTGGGAAGTAAAAGGTGCTGAAAATTTGTTTTAAAATAAAAAAATCAACTAAAAATAAGCTGGATACTTTAAAAAATTATCAATAAAATGATTATAGAGGAAAACTTTAAATATTTTGAACATTATTAAGGAAATTTGTAAGAAATCAACCTTTTCAAAGTTTTCTTTCAATAAAAACAATTGATTTTTTGTTGTAAAATTTTAACTAGATTAACTTTTCAATCCTTAAATTTCTAGCACCTGTTTTCCTAGTAAAAATACAAGTTTTTCCCAGTGCAAACGTTTTGCAGTTCAAAGCCATGGCCATGACTGACTCAATGTCTGGCCGCGTGTCTGCAGCTGCGATTGTGTCTGCAACACCGGTAATTACCGCCACGTGACAATGAAAATTACCAGCAAACACCGCAGGCAACCAAAGGTACCACCAGTATCCAGCATCCAGTGTCCTTAAAGTCCTCTCTGCCGCTCTAATGGCGTAGAAATTCAAGTGTAGGCTCCGGAGCTCACATTGGGTGTCAAAAGCCATTGCCTGGTAAGATCTACGACCTGCGCCTAAATGACTCGCCGCCATCTCTGCGAGGAAGTCGAGGACACTTTATGTAAGTCACAGGCGCTGGGACAAAGACGATGGCAGGGAGGGATAACAAGGGAAAATCGGGGAGTGGCAAAATGCTAAAATGCGGATGGGATAT
Source organism: Drosophila truncata (assembly GCA_008042515.1). Classification (NCBI taxonomy): domain Eukaryota; kingdom Metazoa; phylum Arthropoda; class Insecta; order Diptera; family Drosophilidae; genus Drosophila; species Drosophila truncata. Next base: position 2,341 of record VNJQ01003298.1, on the reverse strand, counting down.
GGCAGGCTTGTCCGGCAGAAGCTCGAGGAAAAGCAAGAATTTAGCTGCAATTTGTGATGCAGGGATGGAAAATCAAAGAGTTATAGGGAAAACAGCTAAAAAATCCTTGAAACTGAGTTCTGATAATTAAATAAATATTTAGTTTAAGTTACCATACATTTTATTTTATAATAAATTAAAAATTAAAGTTTAATTTGCTAGAATAAAATAATTTCTGAATTAAAATCCACGTCAATTTTTTACAAATTTGTAAAGTTGTTGACCTTAATTTTCTCCTTTGTATAAATAGTAATTAAGTTTGTAGATCTTCCTTGCAAGGACTTTACATCCCTGGCTTTGACCCAAGCACTGCTGCAGCTGCCCCGCCCATGGACAGCTGCTGGGCCATCAGAGGAGCTCGTAAATAAATCAATGAGCAGTTTGGTATTATATCCTGCGCCTTGGACTCACTGCTGCCAGCGCCAAAGAGGAGGAGATTGCCTGCTCTTTCTGCTTTTTTTTTTTGTTGCTTTTCTGGGGCATAAATTTGTGCGACTTGGCCAGGGACTAGAACTCTGGCTAGGACTCGGACTCAGCCAGGACCAAGGCTCGTCACCGCTGACGTATGTTTAGCTTGAGTGGATTTTATTGTGACAGCGTCAGGATTTACTAGAGACAGCAACTGGAACTGGCAGTCAGTAATGAGAAATACACAGGGACGCTCCCTATTCACTCTGCTTTGGTCAATTGGATTTTGTTTTGTTTATGCAACTCGCTTGTAATTAATTTAAAGTTAATTTATTTACTGCAATATTGCGTATACGAAGTGTGGGACGGTAGGGAGTAGTACCGATTTTATAAGACAATTTTTTACACTACAAAACCTTAGTTTTCAACAAAAGAAAATCACTCTTAAATATTTAAAAATATTTCTTTATTTTCTTTAAATATTTCTCCAACTCCAAAAATGTAGAAAATAAATTCAACTAAATTTTTTCCCAACTAAAGCCGATTAAATCTGTCTTAAAATGAGTTCAAGTCAATATAATTTATTGAGTGCACCAACGACAGGGTTCCCTAGAGGGCATATAGGGAGTGGCGGTAGCCCCGAACCAAAATCAATGCTAAAATATGCAAATTTTTATTTCCGCGACAATTTCAATTTAACGACAACCAAGAAGGAACAAGGACAAGGAACCATTTTCTATTAACATTGGCTTGCCTTTCTTTGTTTCTTCTTTTTTTTGTTTTTTGTCTTCTTCGTGGGGAGAATTACTCTCAGCAGAGCCGTTAACACCACTTCTCCCCCTGGCAGCAGCGTTCCCGCTGTTTTGGTGGGCGGCATCTTGCATCGGAAAATGCGCCCCCAAGGGTTGGGAAAATGGCTTTCCGAAAAATAGAAATCTGTAAGCTGTAAGCAAACTTTTTCCGGCTGGAGCGCGCTTTGCCACGCATTGAGCCATTCAGGGGATCATTATGCGTGTGCCCGCGTTATGGGGCCTCAAAGTGTCGTTGGTGGGTTCGGTGGTGGCATCGTCGGAGGGTTCCGATGCGGAAAAGTGGGTGAAAATCGGTCGACGCCGAGGGGGGTGGCCAGAAGGTTGACGAAGGTGTGGCTCGGTGGGACTTAAACATTCAAATTTGTATTAAGGGGGAGGTTAAGGGGGCTTTTTGATATGAAAACTAGCTATGAAAGAAGAGCAAAAGTTAAGTAAAAACAAGAAAGGAAGCTAACTTCGGTTCGCCGAAGTTTATATACCCTTGCAGATTGCAATTGAACTATAAAATTAAAGTCGAAATTCTGAAATAATAATAAGTGGTCAATTCCAAATTTGATAAAATATAGTGGCCAAATCTCAAATTTGATGAAAATATGTTAAAAAACAGCGAAGTTATGAATTTTTTTATTTTTTTCTGATTGTTCCTATGAGAGCTATAGGATATAGTCGTCCGATTTTCATGAAATTAAAATCGAAATTCTAAAATAATAATAAGTGGTCAATTCCCAAATTTGATTAAAATATTTTGAGAAATAGCAAAACTCTGAATTTTTTATTATTACTCTGATTGTTCCTATGGCAGCTATAGGATATAGTTGTCTAATTTTCATGAAATTAAAACTAAGATTCTCAAACAATATTAAGTGGCCAAATCTCAAATTTGATGAAAATATGTTGAGAAACAGCGAAGTTAGGATATTTTCTATTATTTTCCTGATTGTTCCTATGGCAGCTATAGGATATAGTCGGCCGATTTTCATGAAATTAAAACTAAAATTCTGAAAGAATATTAAGTGGCCAAATCTCAAATTTGATGAAAATATGTTAAAAAACAGCGAAGTTATGAATTTTTTTATTTTTTT
>VNJQ01003297.1:0-18622 GCA_008042515.1 Drosophila truncata | reverse complement strand
CTCTAGCAGCTGTCAGCCATTAGTTTCACCATGTCTGGCAACACTTTTCGCGCTGCAATTAACTGTTCAATTAAACACATGTTCATGTAAACAAATTTTGGCAAAAATATCAACATACATACATAATTACTTTGAGCGAATATTAAAAATAAAAATAAATTGAATTTAAACTAAAATGCCATTAGCTAGGCTTTTAGCAATCGAAGAGCTCCGGCGGAAGGAAATGAGAAGGGAGAATATGCAGAGGAAAATACTAAGATGCGCTTCCGATGCGATGTTTTCCCCTTAGAAAGAATTTTAAAATAAAATCAAATTTACTTACATTTTGAGCGCGCTTTCTTCTTATTTGCTTTGTTGTTATAATCAACACTGCACAGCTGATGACTATTTTAAGGCGATGCCACATGGCAGACGTAAAATGTCCGACAAATGTTTTCACATATTGCACAATAATTAAAATAATTGTGGAGTAAAACTTATGTTACTTTTAAAGACTGATTTTTTTTAATGTTTATTTTAACGAAAACAAAAGCGGTTTTATATATATTTTATTAATTTCCCTTAAGTGAATTTTTAACAATAAAAGTTGGCATCGCTGACCCTGACTTCGAAAAACAGAAACAAACGAGCTGGCAGCACTACACTTTAGCGGATTTAGCGCTGATTCATTCAGCGCAAAATACTTCCGCGGATTGCCTATGGCACCGCGGAATGAAATTGAAGTGAAATTTAGCGGAAGCGATTTCTGTGGCACCCCCGTATATATGTAAATAGGGAAAAAATCTTACACTGTGTTCCGTACAACCCCATGAACGGTGTAGTGGAAATATCAAACAATAACAAATAAATATCAAAAAATTTAGTGGGAATGCATAATAATGGCAATCAAGTGTTGGTCCGTGCTAAAAAACTGTTGAGCAAGTACGTGTTTTCAGTGAGTGAATAAACAATGAACTTTTTAAAAATTTTACGTAAGCTCCCTTAATTAATAGTTATGGATTAGAGCGTGAGATGGTCTTACAAGGAGCTAGAAATATTATAGCTTTCTTGAAAGACCCTAAACGGCGAGAGGGCATTGCAATGGAAGCCCCACTACATCGTCTTCGATGAAGTGTTTCTTCCAGATGTCAACGGAAATATGCTAAAATGTGTTACATTTGCCCTCGCTGATTAAACCTGTAAATATTTCCAAATAGTGCTGTTGGCTTTAAATAATAAATAATAAAATCATTCTTGTGCACATAAAACAATGTAATATGTTCAAATATTTAATATATGTAATTGCAAATAAAAATATTATTAATGAAGGCATTTTTAAATCCTTCATCAATGCCCTAAGGGATTTTATGCACTTGCTTAAAAGAAAAGTTTAAATTAACAAGACTATAAAATAACTTTATTCTTACAGGGTATTCCTGCATAGCTCCATTTTCCTTCCCCCAACCGTTGAACGGATTGGGATTTTTCTCAGATGTGAAACTCGTATTCCCATAGAGCTACATCTACATCCCCCATCCGATTTGGCAGCTGTCAGTCATACAATTTTTCCTGGCTTTCAGCCATTTTTGAAAATATATCTGTCTGGCGCTTTTGCTCTGCCAGGCGCTCGCGGGCAATTTCTAGCATTTCGCTTTCCTTGCTCAGCTTAGCGCGCTTTTCAAGAGGCAGATGTGTTTGGCTTGAGGAGGGAGAATCTTTATCTTCTTCTGGATCAACTTTTATGTACGTCGAAAAGTATTCTGTTGTATAATTAATCGATTATAAATACAAATTCGGTGTTTAGGAACATACTCTCGTTGTCCACTCTATTTTGGGACATGTTGTGAACCCGCGAGGTGCTCAGAATATTATTTATTTTGGAATAATGCTGCCAGGCAGATGCAGCTCCACCACTTGGCCCCATTTTGTTCTTCTCCTGCCTGGGAAGAATAATATTAGATTGGAATAGGAATAGATCGACATTCTGTCTCTTTTAGGTACCTATACTTCCTCGTGAGGTTTTCTATTTTATTTCTTACTTCAAGCCACGACGTATTATGACCGGCATCGATCATGGCTTGAGCCATCTCCTTAAATATGTGGGAGTTCTTCCGCATTCCCCTGAGCTGATGTATGTGGTCCTGCCACAAATCTATTAGGAGGACCTCCATGACGAGCGTCCACCTCAGCTTTTCTCCAGGTGTTCTAGTATCAACTACAATATTGAAAGTCAAAGAAAAAAGTACATCAAATTTTGATGTACCACGGATGTGGAACGAAATGAGAACGTTCGGATGGAGAAAATCATATGGAACATCCGCCCAACGGATGGGGGACGGCAGATGGAGCTGTGTGGGAATACCCTATAACTCAGAATTCTTCTCGGTTGAAATCGTTCAAATTGAGAATAGGAACATATAAAATGGAGCATATGAATTGGAACATATGAATTATAGCAGTTGAAAAATTTAGGCGATAGTTTTCCAAAGCAACTGTGAATTCTTAAAATTTTTCTAAATCCAAAGTTGGAAAAATAGAATTGGTGCATTTAAAAAATGGATGGCTCAGAATCAAGAGGTTGTATATATATTCACATGTGTTTTTGTTTAACAATAATTATTTATTATTGTTTTTAATATTGTAGTTGATACTAGAATACCTGGAGGGAAACTGAGGTGGTGGTCCCGCTTACAAAATGGGGCCAAGCGGTGGAGCTCCATCTGCCTGGCAACATTTCAATAATATAAACAGTATTCTCGGCTCCTTTTGTGTCCACAACATGACACAACATACAGTGGACAACGATAATATGTTTCCAAACACCGAATTTTTATTTGAAATCGATTAATTATGTATACGAAAAGGAAATTGTAGAAATTGCGCGCGAGCGCCTAGTAGAGCAGAAGCGACAGACGCAGATACTGACAAAAATGGCTAAAAGCCAGTAAGAATTTTCAAAACGACAATGAAATTCCTACAAAATTGCAAAAACAATAAAAACATTAACATGCAAAAGAACTAGCTTTTAATTTTAAACATTTATTTAATTAATACGATTTAGACAATATTGGCAATTTCAGTTCTTATTCTTCCTGCAGGTTGGTTTAAAGCTGCAGAGATGTTACTGCGATTTGCTTGACCGTTTAGGTTGTTAGATGCGCCTGAATACGGAAAATCCAAGTACATCGAAACCCTTGACACACTCTTCGACTTTTTCGGTAGTAAAATTACGCTATAAGAAGAATCTCTGTGGGAAGACCCTCAAGTATGCAAACACTGACACACTAGTCGGCATATACATTTTGACGAAAAACAAATGGCTCATATTTGTGACTTTGCAATGGTTTAAGATAACTCAATGAATTTTTTTTCTGTTTTACTTAGTGCCAACACAAACTTATATGAACTTAAGTTTTCTTCTATTATGAGCCAAAGTGCAGTAAAGGAGGCTTGCGTTCACTTGGTTACGGTCGAAAAAATGCAATTTGTGGTTTTGGATTCCAAAGCCTTCCAAATCCTCACTGCACAAGTTTTTCCCGGTCTGAATATACCAGCTATAACTTCCAGAAATGTAATGGATGTTATTTCGGAAAAATGTGACATAATTAAAGGAAAAATCACTAATCTATTAAAAGGCAAAATAATTTTCTTAAAAATGACAACACCCACTTGAGATACATAATGCCCACGTAGAGATAGATAATTATAACCCCAAGCCAGTTGAAATCCCAGCACAGCGAAATTTATAAATCTGAATTGGCCCAGCATGAGGAAGATGTTGTTCCGGAAAAACTAGTCAAGTTTTCTTCGATTATGAGCCAAAGTGATGTAAAGGATGACTTGGTTACGGTCGAAAAATGCCATTTGTGGTTTTGGATTCCAAAGCCTTCCAAACCCTCACTGCACAAGTTTTTTCCGGTCTGAATATGCCAGCTATAACTCCCAGGAATGTAATGGATGTTATTTCGGAAAAATGTGACATAATTAAAGGAAAAATCACTAATCTATTAAAAGGCAAAATAATTTCCTTAAAAATGATAACACCCACTTGAGATAGATAATGCCCACCTAGAGACAGATAATTATAACCCCAAGCCAGTTGATGTAAATTTATTATTGATTATTGGGAGACTAAAAAATTTGCCTACCCATATTTGTTTATGCTGGCAAAAGTAGTTCACGCCGTTACAGCAACTCAAGTCAGCGTGGAAAGATCGTTTTCGGCACTTAAATTAGTATTGACCGATTTAAGAAGCAACCTTTTTCCAGAGTCATTGCAAAAGGTGTTGTTTGTAAAATTAAATAAATCATAAAATTTAAAAATTGAAATTTTGCAAAAATGTGCTTTTGGGGTTTGTCTACTTTTGCTAAAAAAAATATTTTTTTAAGAATTCTCTTAAAGAAAGGTTTTTGCACTTTGTGCACAAAATAAATTAAGATAATAATAAATATTAAAAAAATTTAATAATTTACTTATTTTTATGCTCAAATTATTATAAATATTCTTATTATTATTAAATTTAAGATGTATCCTGAATGTCAGACGTCAGGTTTTTGACCCATAATATTTCTATGTTGTAGCCCTGGAATTTAGATGTCAAATTAAATTGATCTGCTGCGGATTGGGGCTTTAGAAACATTTTTTTTTATTTCCGTACAAGGTCTCGGTCTTGACTGAAATCTGTTTTGCGCTTAGCACCTGCTCTTTTGAAATTACGCATGTCATTATGCTTTTTAATTTGGTAGTGCACAGTTTGACGCGACACATTATACTCATTGGCAATGTCTTTGACTGCTATTCCAGCGTTAAACTTTGCTACCATTGAAGATCTGGTAACCTCAGTCGTTTTACCCACGTTTATAAATAAGTTTTTATTTTAAAAACATCGCTTAATATTGCTCAAAGTTAAACACAGAAGTTCTTCGCTTCTTGCGTGCTTAAAAGTGTGAAAACATTTGCATAAATATGCTGTCAAAATACTTGTGCCACGCAAAGATCCGTTGTCTGCATGCATTTTTATCAGCAGAAAGAGAATGCAAAAGGTAAACGAAATAAAATTTGGCATGCACATAGCTAAAAATAGATTCTTTTTTTTACGCCCCATTTTCGCTCTCTTATTTGACGATTTCAAGCAACGTTAAGTTCAATAGTCAAAACAAAGTTTCGTCAAAATATATATGCCAACTAGTGTAGATTTTTATAAACCATTAAAAATTTGTACATAAAAGTATTTTTATTTAAAATTTAACAAAAACAAATATATATTATTATTTACATTTTTCTTCAAAAAGAAAATGAAAATAAGAAAAAACAAGAAAGGAAGCTAACTTCGGCTCGCCGAAGTTTATATACCCTTGCAGATTGCAATGAACTTTAAATTAAAAACGAAATTCTAAGATAACATTGAATGGCCGAATCTCAAATTTGATGAAAATATGTAGAGAAACAACTGAGTTATGATTTTTTTATTATTTCTCTGATTGTTCCTATGGCAGCTATAGGATATAGTCGTCCGATTTTCATGAAATTAAAACTAAAATTCTGAAAGAATATTAAGTGGCCAAATCTCAAATTTGATGAAAATATGTTAAGAAACAGCGAAGTTATGGTTTTTTTATTATTTTTCTGATTGTTCCTATGAGAGCTATAGGATATAGTCGTCCGATTTTCATGAAATTAAAACCGAAATTCTAAATTAATAATTAATGGCCAAATATCAAATTTGTTGGAGTTTTGTTGAAAACTGACAAAGTTATAATTTTTTTTCGAAAGTTTTACCGATCGTTCCTATGGCAGCTATATGATATAGTTGTCCGATCCGGCCCGTTCCGACATATTTACGAGTGAGAGTATATAGAAGACTAACTGCAAAGTTTCATTCAGATAGCTTTAAAACTGAGGGACTAGTTTGCGTAGAAACGGACAGACAGACGGACAGACGAACAGACGGACAGACGGACATGGCTAGATCGACTCGGCTGTTGATGCTGATCAAGAATATATATACTTTATAGGGTCGGAGATGTCTCCTTCACTGCGTTGCAAACTTCTGACTGAAACTATAATACCCTGCAAGGGTATAAAAACAACTGCACTGCAGTCAGCGAGACTAAATAAATTAAATCTAAAGTACTTATATAATTATAATGAAAGCCCTGTTTTTCGCATTCGAACATAAAATGTAGTAATTTTTTCCATTGTCAAAACATTTTGTTGGCATACTGTATTTATTAAACAATTCATTTGGATGGCAATACTCTTTCTGGATTTTTTATGGCCTTTCCCAGAGTTTACTTACAGTTATACTCACTCTCCTTCTGTTAATTGAGCTTCTCTTTTCTTCTTTCTACAATTTATCAGCCTTTTAGTTCTATTTCTTACATCTGCTTAAGAATAGTTTCATTTTTGTTGTTTGCCAATGCTGAGCGGGGTTTATTTTTTCTCTCAGCTATTTTTTCACTCGCTTTTTTGTAATTCTGTTGATCGCTTTAAATTTTATTGATATACTGGGTAAGTTCGTCACTTATTTTATCCATCTAAAAATATTTAAAAGCTTGTTGAGCAAAAAAAGTAGAAGAGAAAAAAATAAATATATACATTCATATCTATTAAATTAATATCACAATCTATTTCTATATAAAGTTTTACTAGCTTTTATATGGGGAAAAAGCTGATTCACATATGTACATATGTATGTGCTCACAAAACAAGTCTCATATGTAAGCATCATTCTTTTTAAAATTGTGTATTTATCGATTGGCACTTTTTTCCAAAATTCAGCTTTGCTTTCCATCACCGATTGGAGATGGAAGTCAGTTTGCAAATCGCACAGCTCCATTTGAAATTGTTCTTCTGTATTTATTGTTTTTGGACTTCCAAAAATTTGAATTAATTTTTTAATATCATTAAAATCTGTAAAACGTTGTTCAAAAAATTTTCCTAGTTCTTGTATTATATCACAAAATACTGAGAAGCGTGTAACGCGCAGTCGCGCACAAAGATATTAATATAAGAGTAGTTACATTTTCAATTGAAATATTTGAATAGAATACGCGCGCGCGCCATTGATGGGTCACATTGGATTTAGGAAGAAGGGTCACACTGGGCCGATAAATCTGGCCACACTAATCAGGGCGGATCCTGCGCCTGCGGCGGGCACACTAAGCCTCGTTAAGCCCTATATAAAGAGAGCCACAAGCCGTGGAAATCACCTAGCAGCCGACAGCGATCGGCGAGGTGCCTAGTAGCACACATCCAGTAGGCAGTAGCGAAGTTTTTTTTGGGCCGACCGGATCACTCGATCTGGTCCGCTCCATACATTGCAGCTAGTAAGTTCTCCAGGAGACTTTCGAGTCCAAGCACTCTGACGACTTTCGAATCCGAAACTTCTTGAGGAGACTTTCGAGTCCACCAATAACAACTTCTGTAGAAGACTTTCGAGGGAACCACACAAATAAATGTCCGAGACGAGGCCTGACCATCCCAGAGCCACCCGAACAACGACGGAACGTCACAAGCGTAAAGTTGGATATTCTTTTTGAAGCTCTTGGCAACGGGGAAAATGACTTAAACAAGCGTTTATTTTTAAACGATTTTCCAAAAGTCCTCTTTTATTTAAATTCGTCGATTCTAAATAGCATCCACTATCGACTGCATTGGTATCTGAATTTTGGTATTTAAATAACTGGATATGTCGGTCGAAAATGCCACCTCAGCAAGAAATTGAGCATGTTCTAATTCGTCACCTAAATTTTCAGAAATTTTTACATTTTCTTTAAGAAAGATTGAAACTCCTTTCCTCAGAGAAAAAAATCGCTCCAGGCATTTTCCTCTACTGAGCTAGCGATACATTTAAGGTCTCCATATTGCGCCTTAAACTCCTGAAGCATGGACTGCATGTGTCGAATGCATTATGAGCTCTTATTTTGTTCACCATTTTGACAACATACTCCATAGTATCCTTCATATTTAATATATTTGCGCAGAGGGGTTTTTTGTTAATGAAGTGATAGAAGGTGACATCAATACCTCGTAACTTAAAATTTAATTTAATTTCTCTTCGTATACTCCTTGCTCCTTCGGTGCACAGCCGCACAGTTTCTCGAAACCTCGGATTTCGTTGACGGATATTTCTTCGCCTGTTGTTGTTCCATACAAAGGAATTAAGTTTGAAATGTCCTCTTCGACATGAAAATCTGCGCCAATAATTTTGATAAATATCAACACTTCCGCAGAGAACACATTTCTAAATTTATCATAAGATTTTGTTTTAATTGTTGGTTTATATCGTTTCGTCGTCGTGTAACCGTACGCCGAGAAAGAGGTATTTATTGCACAACTTCAGTAATTTCTACACCCTTTTTCATCAAGGCACTGCAGCATATCTATGCAAGTAGATTTAAAAAACTTGTCTCGCCCTGGATATGCTTTTATCAATTGATTTGAAAGAGATTTTAATTTGGCAATAGGCTGGAGCCGTTCAGTCTCTTATTAAGCCGTACGAACTTTCATGATTTAGTTTTTTTTTTGAAACAACATTCCAACAAATTAAGCACTGCATCATTTCAATATAATTGTTTTCTGTAAAATAATATTTGTTCTCAAATTCGAAGCATTCAATTTCTTCGTCCATTTTTGAGATGCACTTGTCGTCGACTGCAGAAAATGACTAAAGAAGACTTCCAACCTTTTTTTGCTGTGCAGAAGTCGACAACTGCGCAATTCACTTTTAAAATTGTTTTTGTTTTTAGTTGCTGGTGCGCAAACCCCTTTTTCTTGTTGTTGAAAACTCGGGACCGCGGCGTTGGGCCCGCTGACTGCCTCGCAATTGGTTCGGCATTGTTTTTGTATCCAGACAGTAAAAAAAGAAGCTAACTTCGGCTCGCCGAAGTTTATATACCCTTGCTGATTGCAATTGAACTATAAAATTAAAGTCGAAATTCTGAAATAATAATAAGTGGCCAAATTCCAAATTTGATTAAAATATTTTAAGAAATAGCGAAACTATGAATTTTTTATTATTACCCTGATTGTTCCTATGGCAGCTGTAGGATATAGTCGTCTGATTTTCATGAAATTAAAACCGAAATTCTAGAATACAATTTAATGGCCAAATATCAAATTTGGTAGGATTGTGTTGAAAACTGACAAAATTGTAATTTTTTTTCGAAAATTTTAACGATCGTTCCTATGGCAGCTAATGATATAGTCGTCCGATCCGGCCCGTTCCGACATATGTACGAGTGAGAGTAAATAGAAGACTAACTGCAAAGTTTCATTCATATAGCTTTAAAACTGAACTAGTTTGCGTAGAAACGGACAGACCGACAGACGGACATGGCTAGATCGACTCGGCTTTTGATGCTGATCAAGAATTATATATTCTTGATTTATTATACTTTATAGGGTCGGAGATGTCTCCTTCACTGCGTTGCAAACTTCTGACTGAAACTATAATACCCTGAAAGGGTATAAAAAACCGTCTTCAAGCAGCGAGAGGCAAATTGTTGAGAACGGCTTTTTGTGAGCGGCCGTTTTAAAGGTCGGTATCCCGACATGAAAATAATACACCAGAAAAGTGAGCGGCACTCGTTTAGTATTTTAGGTGCGAAAAAGATTAACAAATTTAATAAAACAGGTTGTTTTCGACCCTATGCCTCTCGATCTGTCTCTTGCAGTTCCTTTATATATTTCAAATTATGAATCGACCCATAAACTATAATGCGCGGAACCGTCAAATTTAATTAAGAAGAGTAAATACAGTTTATATAATTAAATTAAGGCAGAGGCAAATACAATATTTTGGGATTTGCGCTATTATATTAATTGGAAAACATTAGGGGAGGACCTGAGCAGGAATAATAAATATATGAATAATTTCGAGTTTCTTGTACAGGTTCTCCAGATTGCTGATATACAGTGGCTCACAGCTTATATGACCCACACCTAATTTTCATGCTTAAACAGGTATTACTTTGAAACCATAAGAGCAATCAACGCAAATTAAACGCAAATTAGTTAACTGGTATTTTAACTTAAATAATAGTAGTTTATTTATAGATTTTGACCAACAACGTCCTTATTATTTAACAAAATAAAAAAATACTGCTTATTTCAACGTCACAGCTTATTTGACCCAACTATTTGATTAATTAATAAAAAATTAAAAAAAAAATATTTTTAAAAATCTTTATATTTAGTATGTCCGCCCTTTTGGTCCAGAACAGCTCAACGGCGATTTGAAATTGATTCCACCAAGGTTCTCTGCTTTCTGGGCGGATTTAAGCCCATTCCTCAAGCAAAGCCGACAGTTTACAAGGTACCAAATCTTATTATGATTATGTGGTCTATACTGGTCTCCAAAACTCAGAAACGTAACATTTCGAATGAAAATGATTCAAAAACGGCTTTACTTGAGAAATGGGTAGAAATGGGCCGTAGAGCTGACTCATTTGCACTGGTGGAATATGCAATAGTCACAGAAGGATACTTATTTCCATTATGTAAAAGTACCACTTTCATACTTGATTTTGATGCATCTATGAATAAACGCCACTCAGATGAGCTGTACTTTGGACCAAGAACTTCTATCAGTCCACGAATATCATTACAATATGTGACGTCTTTTATTGTACTGAAATAGGGACTAAAACTTTTGTTGCCCCCTCTGGAAGAAGTAATCTTGACATATTTCTCCAAATGATTTCATTGCTTCAATCTGGACGCCAACAATTCCGATTTTCTCCCGGTAAGATCCAAATCTTTCATAAGGTCGTCTAATTCCTCGTCGGTGATCAAGTGAGGTATAGGGTATCAAAGGTTAAAAGTGAACTTGTCATCGTCTAGTAACTAGACTCTAGTTCTTCAGTGTCCTCATTTTTATAGGTTAATCCTAATTAATAAGGTTAATGGGATTTTTTGTCCGATCAGGGATAGGGAAACTATCACTATGTGGAATCGGACGCTGCGCTGATGCGATGTTTGGGTACTTTATGTTGCATTTGTATGTAGTATTGAATCCTTTTACGTCAGTCAAATAAAAGTAGCACTTCATTCCAAACTACTGGTGCGGCAAAAGACATCGATCGTCGCGTTCCTTTTAGCCACATAGTCAAGTTCGTTCCACACATTCGACAACAAAAATGTGGTACTCACGGTTTGTCTTGAATTTCTCATACGCACATTAAATTAATTCAATATTTTTCTCTTTTGAGACTCAACGACGAAAATTCCGCAAACATAACAAAAAGAATCGGGACTATTTTTGCAGAATCGCGGCATTGTCAAATCGTACGTGATTTTATGTAATCGATAGGTGCCTCAGATGGTCATAAAGCGCGCGCGCTGCTATTCGATTGTATATCATAATTTATCGATTCAGAATGCGTTTAACAAATGACTACATGACGACATCATTCTAGAAGTATTTCGCCCTATTTTTCGAGAAGAACGGAGTTTCTAACACCCTTTGCTTCCGAGTTATATTACTCTGAAGTAGGCTAAAAACAGCATTTTTTGCAACTTTGAATGCGTCTATCACCTGACATGATAGACGATATCTGCTTACAGATTCGGATTCAGCGTTCGAAAATCTATAAGAAAAGTGTTTATTCATCCAGAACGCACTAAAAAAGTCTAATTTTGTCGTACTGTGTTATCCGCAAAACGTTTTACCGTCTGGATACTGAAAATGAAAATCTCCTAAAAAAAATCCACAGTTATCGGTGCTGAATAAATACCAGAAAATACACCAACAGGCAACGGAGGCCTTTAAGATCTCACCAATCTGACAGTTCTCGGCTGATCGTTGGCGTGGTTTGGTTTGGTTCGGTTCGGCGCCGCAGCGTTCTGCCAGCCATCGCGCAACGCGCCCGTGTGTGTTCAGATTTATTTTTAAGCTATATGCATAAAATAAATTTTGTCCGCGGGCGAAGGAAAAATTACGCTTTCGGGGTCTTTTTCCTATTTCTTGTCAGTTTTCTCTCATCGCAAAGCCGTAATATCAATTAATTTCAGTGCAAAATCAAGGTAAAATCCAGTTAAAGTGCCCGAAATCGGAAAGGGAAAATATATACATACATATATATGAAAAATGTATATGTATTAAGTGTGAAATAAATCTATACTACATGCTGCGAGGTGGCACACTTTGCTCAGCTAGATATAAAAATAAATACAAATGTCAGTGCATTAAGTGAAGTTAAGTTAACAAGTTTTTCAATCTAACACAGCGACGCAGAATCAGTAACCGTTCAAAAGAATATAGCTAGGATCGGTGGAAAGTGAAAAATATCCCAGACGAATGAAAAATATGTACTAGCTAGAGAGAAGATATCTCCCAAAAAGTTTAAAAATATCACCGCCACGTATGCTGCTGCCTTTGCCTCTTGGCTCGGATTTTCGGTACGCACGACCGCCCCTCACCAAATAAAAGTCGCGGCGTGTCTTTATTGTTGCCACGCGAGGGAAGCGCCGAGGGATCAGCGTGTAAGTGAAATGTTCAACAAGCAGCCCCGCAATTAACTAGATCAAGTGTATACTATATATGCATCGATTTAGCTGCCTAAAAATAACAATTTAAAGTGTTCCATGGCATATTTCGCTCAAGCGCTGAGGATAAACGATTTTTGATTCGGGGCAATACCACCATTTAACTAAACTTAATTTCTCTGTCTCAAATTGGGGCTACAACTGAAAAAACATCGGCCGATCCAACTACGTATGCTTAGTCTAAAATTAGACGGGCGAAACGTCTTCTGGCCCAACGAAAATGACCGACGAACTGTCCCCGAATGTCGATCACATACTATACACTGAACGAAAGGGGAGATTTGTTATGGCATTATAAGCAGTAAATTCTGTAAATTAATTGAACTTAGCCTGAACATGTATTGGGTTTTACTTGAACTTAAAAAATAGTTTTATCTTTTCTAATCACAAAAAATTTTGAACCACACTTATTCTTGTCTAGTTTTTTAATAACATTTAAAATTGAATTACTCTCATTTTGTCAGTGTAT
Source organism: Drosophila truncata (assembly GCA_008042515.1). Classification (NCBI taxonomy): domain Eukaryota; kingdom Metazoa; phylum Arthropoda; class Insecta; order Diptera; family Drosophilidae; genus Drosophila; species Drosophila truncata. Next base: position 5,624 of record VNJQ01003297.1, on the reverse strand, counting down.
CTATACCCCTAAAGCATCCGCTCGCGCCCTCTGACGTTTTTCTGTTGTTTCAAAAAATACTTGCCGCACATTTCTCATTGGACACTATAAAAACTAATTTTGCAGATGCCGCGGATTTTATGTTCGTGGTCCTAAGTAATCAAGAGAATTTATAGGTTTATTCTATATATAAAAATAATGCAAGGAGGACGTTTATGTGCTGCTTATTTCAAGTACACATGTAATTAAAAAACATATATGTACAATATCTTAGACCATTTTCCGAAATCGCATGAGATCCGAATCCAATTCAGGTCATTCCATTAGCCTTAATTGTTTATAAAAATCACATGGGTACCTGGGGAAAATTGTACACAAAAATAAACAAATCATAAAGACGTGATCAAATGTATTTATATGAGGCAATTCAGAGGAGCGTTCAAAAATACAATGTCCAGGGAAAATTTAAAACACGTTCCAGATACTAATTGGTTGACTGAAATGTATTCAAATTGTATCACAATTTGTGAACATTTATTTCCATGGCGTGCTGAGAAATACCAACAAATCACCGAGCTCCTTTCAACCGGAAATATATCATTAGGAAAATTGTATAGCTCATCGGCAAACACACCCGAAGCAAACGGCAATTATATTATACATTTTGATATATCGGCGAGCGTCAGAAAATATTTCGCGATGACTCAGGCAGTCGCTGTGTAAATGAAGTTCAGTCGGAGAAAGGAAAGTCGGCGGGGGAAAATAACCAGTTTTATTATTTGACGTCCTCCTTCTCTCTCAGGGTCTTTCTCTCGTTGGGATATAGAGAGTGAGAGATCTCACTCTCTTCAAATGTCAAAAATTTGGAAAGTGCGCTTGCGTTCACCAACGACAGCTGTTTGACAACAAATGCGAGTGCAAGCGAGATAAAGACATGGAAAGTCGGAAAACTCTCGCGATCTATTCATAAATATTGATGGGGGCCTTTGAGGAAAATGTATGGGGCGCGAGAGAGAGAACAAATAAAATACGAATAGGTAAAACATTATTGTTTGGTTCCTGCTTTTCATTCCCCGGCACATTTACTTTCAGATTTAATTTTTTTTGTAAACAAACAGGGTTTTTTACGCGTAAAAGTTTGTGTTTTTTGTTTTAGTAAGCTGCCTAATCAAACATAATTTTTATGTTGATTTTCCGAGGTATAGTTGTTGCTTTTAGTTATTATAACTTGCGTTAATTATTAAAAGGAGTTTATAGGTTTTTGCTAACTTAGGTGGAAATGTTTATTAATTGTCTCACATTTCTTTTTATATTTAAACATCAGACATTTTTTTCCATTACTTTGCCATCATTTTTATTAGGTCTTTACACTTATTCTTCGTAAAAATTAAATGATCTTGTAATATTTTGAATATTCTAAGTGGAATTAGAAAATTAATTTTGAGGTCTTCACATTTGTCCTTCACGCGGATACTTTATATTTATTTATTAATTATTAGAAAGATAACTTCTCATTAAACAATGCTTTTCTCTTATTCCAATAGATTTTAATTTGTTTATTTATACAGATTATAACCTATCTGGCTAGTAAAACATGAGCTCAGATATAATAATTGGATCAATTTTTATAATTATACCTAGGCCCGCAATCTCTCAGATATCCTATTTCCACTATTCCTACTATTCAGTAACATAAAACGTATATTTTGAAATATTGAAACACACCAAAAAGGTCGCCCAATCCGATGTCACAACCTCCGGAGGACACCCAACGCACACCCCAAATCGATAAGCAAGCTCTGCACCCGTAAGCTTTCCTCGAAAGCGGTTGCTTTCTGGAAAAGCTGAATTTTCCTGCACAGTGTGCTTTCGTTGCTGATTCCTGAAACTCGTTCACGTCGCGTGTGAAAAATACAATAAAATAAAACGCAGGAAAACCTGACAAACTAAAGGTTTCAGGCAATTGTGAAGTCAAATGCTAGAGTGTAAATCCAAAGGACTGACCGCAAATTAGCGACGATCAAGTGCAGAATACTTTCACTTTCCTCGCCTTGGTGGGCCTTATAAATTTTTCACACACTCACATGTGTTGGTGCGCAGTGGTCTGGTGCTAGTGTGTGTGTTGGCCTGTGTTTGAAGGCTATTACATATGCGTGGGTAGGTCAATCGGTCAGCTTGACTGCCTGACGGCCTGACTGTCTGTCCGACAGCCCGACGCGAATTCGGCTGAAAAGTAGTTGAAAACCCGTGGAGTTAATGTAATTAATACGGGCGCAGGACATTTCCCAGGCGGGCCATCAAAGGCCAGTGAGCAAATGAGTTCTAGTGCCAAAAGCGCGCTCTTGACCTCATTTTCCTTGCTGGCGATTTTGGTGATACTTATGCGGAAAACACCGGCTTTCCAGCCACAAATTAATTAGGCCCTGCTTTTGTCGGGAAATAAACCCATTGTGCACATTTTGCATCTCGTTTTTAGAAACAAAATAAAATAAAAATAATTTTGTGGCTTTTCTGGCACCTTGGTGAAAGTTTGATTTGTTTGCTGCAAAAGGCTTAAAGCTCGGCTGCAAAAGGAGCTTGCTGGCAAGAGAGAAGGAGAGAAAGTGGCCTCTCTTGGCTAAAGTTGACAGTTTGGGGAAAATGCGACAACAAATGGAAAATGTAAACAATGTGCGTGTTTTTGTTTAGATTCTCGCTCTTACTCTCTCCCTCTCTCTCTGTGGCTGCACTGTGTGTGTTACTGGGTTATGGATACTATATATAGGAAACGCCACTCAATGATAAGTTATCAGCGCTAATGAAAATTCGTGGCCTGCTCACTCAAACGGAATTAAGGAAAATCCAATAAAGTGCGCTGAGAGCAACAGTTGCCTAAAAATAAGTCCTACAAACAAGCCTTTACTGGGTATCTACACAACTCAACCGACTACCGACTAATAAACAATGCCAAATTTTTATAAACCGTCGCTTTAAACTCGTCCAATTAAATTTAAAAAAAAAAAACAAACATATAGTTTAAGCCATCACCGTCGATGTTCTACACCTTTCTCAAACACAACAATAAAAAGCTTTCCCCCGTGAGATATATACATTCTAAGTGTGTCTGCGTGACGACTGGGACCAAACACACCTGTTGATGCCATACCTTTTACCACTTTGCGTTTTCGGCACTTGGCAAGCACTTTTCTCCAACGAAAACGTATTTTTCAAACCATTTTCAAAGAGAGGCAAATAAAATTGAGCGTCCGAATGAAAAATCAAATATGAATACAGGTAAAACGGCTATTTAATTGATTTTTAATATATGCCATCTATGTGATTTACGAGAATTTATCTTTTTCTATTTACATTTTTGTTTAATTTAGCGAGTTTGAGTAAACAAATTCGCTTTTAGTTCGTGACATTGTCTGGTTATTGTTGGCGTATACGTAATATTTTCCCATCAAGTATACGCTATGGTTTTGATAAAAGTAAACGAATCGAGGGTCTAGCTATAATTTACGCTGTGAACTCATAAAATTCGTGCTTAAGATTTAATCTAAACCATCTGTTTTTGTGTTTGACTGAAAAATTAGAAAAATTAAGTATACGCCTCAAACATTAAAAAAAAAATTTTACTACGCAAATTTTGAAGATAACCTTTAAAATGGAATTGAAAAAGTAAAGATACAATTTTAAATTTAATTTATTCATTTATGTTCTTGGTTTTATTTGAAATATATAGCGGAGCTTATTAAATATCTTGTTAATTTAGAATTTGTAAAGATTTGTGCCTTTTTTTCCCTTACAACTTTTCTTTTTTTTTCACCAAAAATCGAAAACTAATTTGATTGTTTTACTGAGCTAATAACCTGACCTCTTCCCACCCTCTGTGCCACCAATTAACTTCGTCGTAATCGCTATAATCCAAAAAGGAGACCGTAAGGAGCAAGCCCCATTAACACCGCAACAATCGCCGACGCAGCCGGAGCAGCAACAGCCAATTACCAGACACGATGCCTTGGACAGTTCTAGTGCCACCCATAAGCTGAATCATAAATTCAATAACGATAAGGATAAGGATAAGGATAATAAGTCTAGCGATAAGAGAAGGGAGCCCGGCCGAGATTTACTGCCAACGGCCAGTGTTGTCATCGTTGATGAATCATGCGCGCCAACGAGGGCCCAGGAGTCGAGCTCGATCTCAAGGAGCGGGAGCTCCAACACCACCTCCTCCTCGCAGCGACGCCGCCAATTGCAATTCCAGAGACAAAAGGAGGCCAAACTTTATGACCGCGGCGGCGGCGGCGGAGCCGGAGATGAGGCGTCGACCTCAACTTCGGCCACGGCCACGGCCGCAGCCTCCTCTAACCCCCCGCCCATGGGCGGCGGAGAGCTCGTGAACTGTATAGCCTACGATGACAACACCCTGGTCATAGAGCGCAAGCCCTCGCCCACCTCCCCGTCCACCTCGCGGCGCTATCTGAAGGCCGAGACGCCAACACGCGGCAGTCGGAAATACAATCGCAAGTCATCGTCGCCCAAAAGCGACCTGGAGGTAGTGGTGGTCAGGCCCGAGCACCACCACCAGCATCGATCGCCCACGATAACGCTGCCGGTGCCTGCGGCGACTTCGGCACTGACCACATCGGCGTCCGCGGGCACAACGCCCACGGGAGCGGGCCTGGGAGCCGGACTGGGAACTGCGACGGGAACGGTCCTGCAACAAAGGTACATGCAGCTCCAGCTGGAGCACGAAAAGAAATACATTTTCCATGCCATGCAAGAGTTCGATTTAATGGAACAAACTAGGCGGTCTAGGGCATAGTAAGTCGGAACCAGACCCCACAATTAACTATCGTACTCGTACTCGTACTCCTATCGTGACTAAGTGTTGTCCCTAGCTGTCAAGTGTCCTGTGTTTGTCCCCACGTTGTCTGGCTGCCTTGGTGTGAAATTGAAAACGCATGCAAAATCAAGAGTTAAAATGTAAGCTGTTTTTGGGAAGGTTTTAGTAACATATTGTTAGGGTTTGTAACTCGAAATATAATGTCTGGTTAAAAATCTGTATTGTTGTAGAAAATATTCAATTATTTGTTGGCGGAGAAGAGGGTTTTTTTTATACCCTTGCAGAGGGTATTATAATTTTGGTCAAAAGTGTGCAACGCAGTGAAGGAGACATCTCCGACCCTATAAAGTATATATATTCTTGATCAGGATCACCTCCTGAGTTGATATAAGCATGTCCGTCTGTCCGTCTGTCCGTCTGTCCGTCTGTCCGTCTGTCTGTCCGTCTGTCTGTTTCTACGCAAACTAGTCTCTCAGTTTTAAAGCTATCGACTTGAAACTTTGCACACACCCTTCTTTCCTTTGCACGCAGTATATAAGTCGGAACGGCCGGGATCGGCCGACTATATCCTATAGCTGCCATATAACTGATTGATCGGAAATGGTATAACTTCGGTGTTTTTAGAGTTAGAGAATTCAGATTTTGTACGAATGCTATTGTTGGCAACATAATACGACATACCAAATTTCATAAGGATCGGCCGACTATATCCTATAGCTGCCATAGGAACAATCAGGGAAATAATAGAAAAAATCATAACTTCGCTGTTTCTCAACATATTTTCATCAAACTTTAGATTTGGCCACTTAATATTATT